>OOFC01002300.1:10152-40431 GCA_900323345.1 Pseudochromis fuscus | reverse complement strand
CAGCACGCCCTGCTTCATGGGGAAGCCCTGCTTGTCGTTGCCTCCGCTGATGCGCACCACGTAACCCTGAAGCAGCAGAGCACAGGTTACAACTTCAGACTTTCTACATGTGGTAAACAATAGTTACTGCTTGCCAAAAAAGTTTGTCTTTCCCAACTTAACTTTTAGGATTATAGATTTGAGTACTACTGAGTGTGGCTATCTATCCTTCAAATATTTTACAAGTCAAAAGAAGATTAGAGGGGAACACAGGGTTGAGGACTTCTCACCAGCAACCACAACTTTAGCTTAAATTTTGTATCCAACATCTTACCTCTTCTTTGCCCCAAGTTCACTGGGTTATTTACAAAGTAGCTCTTAAGACCTGAGAGAGCATCGCTGTTTCAATCAGCCATGGTTATATAGACTGGTTGTATCTGGCAGCAGCTCTACTGTTCCTCTGGCAAACACACTGTCCCCCCTTAATGGCTATGGGTCAGTCAGAAAGGGTCTACTGGTGTGCCAATTCAAACAAAAGCTGTTTCTTAAACCCCAACCTCAGACTAATAAACAGTCTGTACTGATGACACTGTGCTTACCTTCCACTCATCTCCCAGGGGGTCAGCAGCCACCTCAGTGGCCATACGCTTCTCATAGAATGTACGCAGCTTACGCTCATCATCAACTTCAATCAGCTTCTGGCAGCCAGTAGCGGGGAACGAGATGTTCAGCTGAAAAAAAATGCAAAAAAAGATGTTACTGAATGTACCTGATCATAGTCACCCCATTATATTGTGACAGGAAGCACAAGTCCTCATGCACGTAGAGCAGTGGTGGATAACGTGAACACCAAGTACCAATGAGTGGTGGCAAGTTTCCAGGGACTTGACATTGAGGTAACATATCACCACTAACTCCTATAAATTTGCACATATAAAGGTTGGTCTCTATCAGCTGAGATAAAGTTACAATCGGATAGCGTTCAGGTAGCTAGCAGGCCTGTTAGCTTCACTACCGGCTCGAGTTGAACGCGCTAATATTAGCTGCTAAATCCACTAGCTACTACATACCCGGGTTAGAGGCTGACGTTAACACGTAGCACGGCAAGTTCGTGTAAGGATAACCTTTAATACGCTTTACAAACTTTACTGCCTTTAACTAAGACTTGAACTCGCTGCACATTTCTCTGTGTGCGCGGCCATGTTTCTCCAGTTCACTTTCCGACAGGCTCGTCGGTTAGCTCTCATCATAATCAAACCTCATCCTGAGCGGTAAAGCCTCGGTTTTAGCATTAAACTGGTTCGTGTAAGATATAAAAACCGTGGCTTTAATTATACTAGAATATTTGAAAGAAAACAGCTTTAGAGACATAAATACAATTAAAGATGTGTTGTACCTTCATTTTGCCAAACCGACCCAACGACGGTCCGCCACAGAAAAGAGACCGGATATCTGCTTCGTGATCTCACATAGGCCTGACGTAATATCGCGATAACTGGGTGATATACATTTCAAGGTTATTAAAATTATAATTATACCACGGATACTGATGATAAAACGCTTAACTTTAAGAAACTAATGAACAAAAAAGAAAGGATGTGTTTTTATGGGGTTTTTTTCACTTAAATTTAATATTTTATATTCAAATACCCACAAAAACGATCCACAATAATTAGGCACTTAACAAACGTTTTTATTATCAGTCAATCATTTTCTAGACCTGCTTCTCCACTCTTCGGTCGCAGCGTTTTTATTATTTATTTTCTAAATATATTTCCTCTTTTTTAAATTTTATTTGATTTTTTTTTTGTAATTAAATCACATTATCGAATAGCCTACATTTTTGTTTAATAGTTGTGACAATCACAATGAGAGGATCATGGAATCTCTGAGCATGCGTCAGCCAGAGGGTGCCAGAGTGTAGACGAGGAGCTGAGATGTTGAAATCATTATCATCCTATTTTAACCAGAGAAAAATCGTCTGAACTCTGGAAAAATGATAACCATGAGTACATATCGCTTTGCATAGTTTTGATGTTAAAAAACACAAACCGATTATGACATTTATTAAAAACATATAATACAACATATAGACTACTACTACATATAATACTTTTAATACAGTAACATTAATGAAAACTTACAAAGAACAGATCTTTCTTTGACTCAAGCATTTCATACAAAGAGATCAATAGTCAGTTTCCATCAGAAAGAACATATCAGAGCTCTCTATCTGCTGAGCATGTAAAGCAGGGCTGTCAGGAAAATGTCAAAAATAGACAGTTTGTTGCTAGAATCTGTTACTTGCAGCTGCCTCACCTTGAATGAAGGTTTTCTGGAGAACTCACAGTACTTTTGACAGATAGCAACAAAATGTAGGCCAGAGATCATGCAGTTCAAACACTTTTCCACTACAATACTCAAAGTCCATTAGTTACTTTTCACCACTGCAAACTACATATGTACACAGTTGCTATCAACCCCTGCTAGTCCAAGTTTAAATGTGTTAAACATGTCAGAATAAGTTTACTGTGAATTACATGCTACATTCCAGGAATATTAAAATGTAAACGCTCTTTGAGATTATTTAAAAACAGTATTTTTTACGTAGACTTTTTTTGCATAAGTATTTTACTACTAAATCCGGTAGGTGGCGGTAATGCGCTTTCAAGCTGGTGGCCAAAGAAGAAGAACTTTCCACGAAGCAGGCTGGAGTGAATGCTCTTGTATCGTGTGACTCGTCTTTGGCTGCAGAGCGAGCAGCTGTCAGTGGACGGAGCGCAGCGTCACGACTAACGGGGAGTCTTTGTGGAAGGACAGACTTAAAAATGCAGCTCAGCGACGATTTGTCGACTTTATCACAAACTCGTTTGCACAATACGCGTCCGGTCTCAGGCATCAACATCTAGTGCAGTGAAGTAGTAGCCGACAGATAGTGACTTTACCTGGATCGCTTGTTATTTTCATTTTTATTTTTTACCTCCTGCCTGCGCTGCAGCGTCCATCTAACAGAACAAGTCCAGACATGAGTAACGTTAATCTGATTTTTTGGGACCAGTTGCAGGCTGGCAGCTCCGAGGTGGACTGGTGTGAAGGCAATTACCTAATTTACCCCAGCATCGCAGAATTTTACAACACGGTCGGTTTGACTTGTAGCTAACGATGTGTGCTTATTGCTCTCCTCTTGTTTTACATAATACAGTTTTTGTTGACAGCTTGTTCTGCCTTTGTTTTTTCTTTGTATTGCACTGCTCTCCTACAGCTCTTCATGTTATCCTCAGGTTATCCACAGCTAGCTGCACTGACCTCTCAACAGTTTGGCTGCTTCTTTTCCAGCTTCAGCCTCATGATGTTTATTGTTAGCATCAGGTTACAAATGTTCCCATTTCAGCTGCCTGTTAGTGTTTAAATAGAAAAATACAAAAGCCACCGAGGCCTGCAACTTCAGGACCAGCATGTTGACATTTTTTGCTGCATTATCAGTTCAGACGTGAAGGATTTTGTTGCTCACAGCTTTTCCCCCTTTTTTGTTTATCATTTCAGATCAGCAACATTTTGTTTTTTGTTTTGCCTCCGATATTAATGTGCTTGTTCCGCCAATATGCAACACATTTCAACAGTGGGATTTACCTCATATGGATTCTACTAGTTGTGGTTGGTAAGTCTGCCTGTGTGATGTTGACCTCTCACCCCTTCCTTATGTTTTCAGGAAGTTTTTTTTTTTGATGTGAGGATGCTTTAAACAATGACCACCATGCAGTAGGGTATTTACAAGGTAGGCTACTCCAAGCATCTTAGACATCTTGCTATAATTCTTGTATGGATTGATCCTGTCTCCATATAATCCCACACTGAGTCCATGATGTGGAGGTCAGGGCTCTGTTGGAGTCACACCATCTGTTGCAGGACCTTTTGTCCCCCTTGTTGCTGAAGATAGATCTTTACAACTGCATCTGTATGTTTGGGATTGTTGTTGTTAGTGGTCATACTGTACTGCACTTCATTACACACACACAAATGAGCATTATAGGCAACGTAAAAGCTGAACAGTTGTAACTGGATTGCATTAGTTTAAGTTAGAGGTATACACAGTCAGCTGGCCACTGAGTTTGTATAATGGTTCCATTAGTAAATGAAATGATTAGTTGACAAATTGAAATGTAATCATGAACCATTTTAGATAATTGATTATTGACATCATTGTTCAGGAGTTAAATGTGCTGTTTCCAGTATGTGGATATTTGCTGTTTTGCTTTGTTTACTATGAGAGTAAACAGACATATTTAGAGATTATTATTTGTATTTATTTATTTTTCAGTTTTGGATTACTGAGTTAAAAACGGCAAACACCAAGCTCACTTTTGCCACTGCTGGGATGCAGGGTTTCTCATCCACGGCCTCTGTCACTGTCCTTAGCCGTAGCTTTAGGGTCATCTCTTGGTTGCATGAATAAGCCCATAGTTTTAATCTGATTTCATTCCACTTGACACAGTATTCAGGTCTTAAATGGTGCTACTGTATGTATATGGCAGCAGGGTCCTGAAGAAATCACAGTCAGTGCCTTGTTCCCTCAGTGCTATTTTGAAAACACTCAGGTTGCACTGTCAGCACAGATGACCCCACAGCCCCCCTCTGTGTTCCTGAGAGGTGACCTCAGTGGATGTCAGAAAAAAAACGAGTCGTACTTTTACAGGATTTACATAACTGACTTAGCAGCAGGAATGCGAACCATGGGTCAGATGTAATGTAGATTGTTTATTTCTGAAACTGGATTGTGCAAGTTTGTATTAATATTATCTGTGTGTGCAGAGTAGTTTCACGTCTCCTGCTAAAGCCAAGCAGTCTTCCAAAGCAGTGGTCACATTTAAAGGGAAATAAAAGCAGCCTCTCTGCTTTGTTCACTTGTTGGAGTCTCTCTGACGCCTCACTTTTCTTCTTCCACACCACAAATGCCTGTCTATGCTGCTCTGACTGCATCCATTTTTAGGAATCTGGAGGCTGTTTAAACTTGAACACAGTGCTGATGAGGGGTCACGTGGTTTCACTGCTCTTCCTCTGTGTCTCTGGTTGAGATGATCTTTGACTCAAATAGAAAAACAAACCTATAAGTTCTAGTATGAAAACAGATTTTAGCTTCTTTTCTTTGGCCTTGGTGTGTGGACACAGTAGATTGCTTTGTCTACTCCCAATACTAACATGTATACAGTGTTTCTGTGCAGAGCTGCAAGACTGTTTCTGTCTGGTGATAATCAATTGTTTGTTTTATGACGTATTTAAAAAGAGTAACTCTTTATAAATCAGATGTTTAAATGAGAGGAACAGTCTTTTTTTTTAATCAGGAATTTATCATAGTTTTGTTAATTGACTATTTTGTCTGTAAAATTTTAAACATTCAGAAAACAGGCCTCTCATAGATTGGCAGAGCTTCATTTGAACTAAAAGATGTTTAGTTTGTTTTGATATATGAGTTAAAAAAAAGCATCTCAATCTGTCATTTGAGAAGCTGGAATCAAATAATTTCACATTTCTACTTTACGATAAAATACATAGAAATAGACACAGATTTTGTTTTTTTTTTCCTATGTGAACTAATCCATCAAATTACAATAACTGACTCGTTTGGCTTAAACTAATGAGTCATTTAGTGAAACCGTTGCCTGTTCCTTCACATGGAGTGGTTGTGTTGTGGCTGCAGTGTACAGACACTGACAGGCCGTCATGATTAGAAACTTCTGACTGGGAGCAGCTTCTGGATAAGAAGTGTGTTGAAAAGCTGGAATCTCCTGCAGCGCCTGTTATGACAACAGATTATACTGATAATATGAGGTCTGCTGGAGTGTGATAACAAAGGGGTACACACTGATCCGCCCCTCCACCGCATTTTTAAAACTGTATATGTACTGTAGTTGGAGTTTCCCAGTGGACATTTCTTATAAACAGACAGAAGTTATGTTCACATTCAGGGTATCCTCACTTCTAATGAACACGATGAATCCACGTCCTGCCTCGTGGGACATTTACGAAGCTGATTTTGCGTAAAAGTTTGAAACCCATGTTGTTTGAATGCATATTTACCAACTTGCAGACTTCTTCATTGCTCCCATAACTTCCACTGGAAGATCAGCAGAATAGTGGGAAACCACTGGTTGGCCTGCTTATTGCATCATGGAGATTCATTCTTTAAAAAACTACTAAAGATGTTAACTCATCGTAAATGTTCTTCATGTTTGATGAAGATTTGGTGGCCACAAAGTTTAGAGCTCCTCACACCAGTTTTATTTTGATTGGTTTGCAGAATACAGAACAGCTTCACATATCTTTTCTTACTGCCTTTCTGCTTGTGTGTCACTTTCTTTCTTCCAGGTATTGGATCAACTTATTTTCACGCCACCCTCAGTTTCCTCGGTCAGATGCTTGACGAGTTGGCCATTTTATGGGTGCTGATGTGTGCCATAGCCATGTGGTTTCCCAAGAGATACCTGCCAAGGATGTTCAGGAGGGATCGGTATGTTGATTATTTTAATTTTATTTCCAACTAACAACCTATTTTAGGAGCTTGTAACTGCTATGGGGTTAGACAGCTGTCGTGTCTTTAAGTTTGCAGTGTTTCTTTCACTAGCCTTTAACTGTTTGGAGGATTTAGAGGAAACAGCTTATCAGTACATTTAGCTTGGTGTTTGAATTGAGTTAATCTCTGCGTTCAATTGGAGCTTCTCCCTGTGTATTTGTTCAGCAGGTTCATCTTCTGGAGCTCACTGTTGGCCACTGCTCTGTCACATGATGTGTCCACCGCTTTGACTCGTGTGTTTAATAATAGGCCCTGTCCGAGATAGCTGACGCCAGTAAAAGCTGCATCACATGTCTTTGCTTCTCTTTCCATTGTCACAGAGCTGTCATGGCTGCTCTCTCACTTCAAGCTGTCACTTAATATTTTCCCCAGACTTCGATTGTCGGCAGCTGAGTGCTGCTTGTTTATCATATGAATCTTAAATGTGGTCTTTCTGGAAAGAGTTAAAGTCATCCGAACATTCCTTCTGCATTTCACAATGCTCTTTTTCAATATTGCAACACATTGCGTTGTCATTCTTCTTCTCCATCTAGTTCAAGGTTCAAAGTGGTCATCGGCATCTTGTCAGGGATCACCACTGGACTGGCCTTTGTTAAACCTGTCGTCAACTCACTGTCACTTATGACTCTGGGCATCCCCTGCACTGCGCTGCTCATCACTGAACTTAAAAGGTGGGTGAGAAGGGTGTTTTTTTATTTTTGTTGTTTTTTTATTTTTTATTTTATTATTTCAGAGAGGAGTGTAGGCAGAGTATTCAGGCGATGAGCATCTGTACTGCATTTACATTATTCTGTAGCTCCTAATATTGAAAATGCAAACTCTGTAAGTGCTAGAAGTAATGTCAGTAGAAGCAGGTGCAAATTAAAAAAAATATTTTCTCTCATCTAAAAAGTGCCTCTCTTGCTAATATCAGTACAAACAATGTAAAATTAAGACGACACAGTATTTCTTCCTCACTCAGTGATCGACTTACTTGAGGGAGAACAGAACAAATCACCACTTTGCTGTTTTTTAATGAAAAATGCCATTTATCTGTCTGGGTAATTTGTACTTTCCATTTTTGATGTGTTTTGTTTTAATGTGATCATGCTACTTAGCACCCACCTCACAGTGTCTTCCAGTGTGACTCATAGTGTGACTGATCAGGGCCAGTAACTGTGGGATGTTTGTTTGGCTGTTGTGTCTACGGATGCGAACCTCTTTTACTCTGACTGGATTTTTCCTGTTGTTCTTATATCCTCACTAATTTTCTGTATGAGGTTTCACGTAATTAATGGTTTCAACCTTGTGATTTAGTATTATAAATTCGCAGAAATTAAAATCAAAACAGGCTCATCTTAACTAGTAATGTATACATCAGTAGTGCAAGTTAAAAACATGATATACATAAATAAGAAATGACTGTGTCACTAGCTGTGATTGAACCTGCAGAAGAGGCAGGTTGTCTTTGTTTCATTTACATTTGCACACATACAAAATATGAGCGTTTCAGAGTCAGTAGTTTTCATGCTGTTTACAATGAACAGGCAATAATAGATTTTATTACCACTTTCTATCCGCTCTCTTTCACACTAAACAAGTGATATATTAGCTTTGTTTTGTCAGTCAGTTTCACAGCTGTCACACCTGGCTGTTGGTAGCTTGTTTTGAAGACGAGCTTTTACATACGAGTGCAGCCTGATTCAGTGTAGTCATGCATAAATCTGCACCTAGTAAACACTTATGTTATAGCCGAACTAAATCAGAGCAGACTGCAGAAGAGATCAGCAACTATGTATGTGTCCAGCTGCTGCAATGTTTACTTGTTGCAAAACAAAAGTGAAATATGTGATGTGTATAGCCTACAGTACATCACCATGTCACCTTTAACCTTTTGTACTTAGACTGTTCGATGTCTTGTTGTCTGTCCCATGCTAATTATAGTGATTTATGATGTGAAGGAATGTTACTGAAAACACACAACAAGCCTTTCATGCCCCTTTGTACATGTCTGTGTGTGTGTGTGTGGTGCTTTCCTCCGCACAGTAATGTGGAAGCATGTTCTGTTATTTCCGTTTCCCACAACCCTTACTCACCACCTTCAGTCTTCAAACCTGAAGTCATCTATTGTTCAATCTGTTGGTAATTCTTGACATTGCTGCCCGTGCCAGTCATGTATTGAAGCAGCTTGTTTTTGTTCGACTAACTTGGAGAGAATTGTGGCCCTGACTGATGGACTTTTACCCTCAGAACGGACACTATTTGGTTGTTGTTTGCTTTTTTCTTTACTGTTTGAACATTGGCATCTATTCAAGTCACTTCCAGCTGAACAAAAACAACCTGCCCAGTGTATGAGACATCCATTACATGTATTATATAAGCCAGTCACAGTTATGGTAAAATATCCGATTTATTATTCATAAAACACAAGCAAAGCCATGATGTGCAAATGTGTGAGTAGGGTATTTTTATATTGCAGAAATGATGGCTGGATGCCATCCACAGAAAAGGTAATATTATTTAAAACTTGAATCAAAACAACAGAAGTAGCAAAACAAATGAATAAACAGAATAGTGTATATAAAAATAATATTAAAACAACCTTGCATATTCTTATGTGTGTATTGTTTATACATACTGTACATATTTATTGGATGCAGACACATGTTGCTGCAGTTATTTTGACTGATTTTTAATGCCCCACCTGACAGTGACAATTAATTTACAGATACCTCTTGATTTTTAGTTAGGAACCCATCGGATTTTCATTTTTTTAAAATTTTGTGTATAATATTTTTTTTTTTGTGCAACTTTTGCTGCAAAAAGATTTTAAATCTTTAAATTTAATTCAATTAAATAACAATCTGCATGGCTTTATATGAACATTTAAATACCATCAGACTAATTTTGAAAAGCTGCGTCTGTGTATCTCATTAGCTGCAGTAGCTGTTTATTATTTCAGCATTAACATTATTAATAAGATGTTGACATCACTACCATAACCAATGTTCAGTGTTTAATAAATATCTGGATCTGTGCCACAACAGGACTCCACCCCTGATTAGAGAGGTTGGCCTTTCCTTTGCTTATCTCCATAACCTCTCCACTACATTCACTAACACTCTGTCTCCAAGGAGAAGTCCTGACTCCATGTCATGTTTCTTATCGTACATGCTTCTGTAATCTGCGAGCTGATCACAGTTTTGCAGATATCCGGCTGTGTGGTGATGGTCGTGTCGATGTATGTTTGTTGGCAGGAAGGGGTGTTGGCAGACTCTGGGCAGTATGTATGTAAAGTCAGTTACTGATGCCAACTGGTTTAATACCTGCTGCATGGTCAGTGACTTCTCCTATGTGAATATAATCGATTGAAATACTTACAGTATAGCACTGTATTGATGACAAGTTAATAGCCTACTTCCCTCAGGGAGGATGTATCATTGGCCATCTATTTTTGTACTTCCCTTTGCTGATGAGTAGCCATGACACAGTTTTTTCCCTACTCTCTCTCTCTGGACCAATTATGTAAGACAGAGACAGTGAAGCTTGTCCAGTGACTTCACTTAAAGCAAAGTCATTTTACTTGTAAAAGAAGAAGTGGCACAGTTTGTCTCTTGATAAAAAGTTGACTTTCTAACAGTCTGCAGCTTCTGCATTGCACTGCACCATTATTATCCCAAAATTAAGAATATATTTAGATTAAGTGACCTTCAGACAAATTACCAGCTGCCTTAAACATATCTCTTGGTAGCCTGGTGCGGTTCACTGGCCCAACAATCCAACATTTCCAAAATCATACATTAAAAATCACTGAGTATGATTATTTAAATTATCAACCTGCAAATGACTTGGTTTCAATCAGTAAACTAAAGGTTATATCATGCAGTATTTGGTCTAGACTGAGGAGGTCAGTCAGAAGTGCTGCACAAAGCCAACATCGGAGCCAATTTCAGACGAGTATTTTTCAACTGAATAACTTCCACACTGACACAGACGGCCTTCATCCGTCAGAGGGGGCACAGCTGACAGCGATTCACCCAAACATCTCTGCCTTCAGTGTAAATGTGTTCAGCTGCTCTCTGCCACCGCGATACACACACATCAGCTGCTGGGTTTGTCTATACAATTACACTATGTAGTACTTCTCTTTGTATAGTTACACAGGTCTCATTTTTGACTCCTTTGTTTCAGGTTAGCACTTAAATTTTTCCATATCCTCTGAGTGACGGATGTTGTTTACGTTGATCTTATTGTGTTGTCCAAAGATTCCTCACTCCTTGAAACAATGGTCTCTCAAATCAGAGGCTTGTTAAATAGTACGACTACATCAAATGCACTGTCCTAAGGGAAGGTGACAAACTGTCACAGTGACCACAGCACTGCTGCGTCATCAGTGCAGTTCAGTCACAGTCAGGCCTCCATGTCCCCGTCTTTGTCTTGGCACTCAGAGGACAAGACTAAGAATAGTTAAGCAGCAGCACTCTGGATTAGCACGTCTCTGTAGGTCAGTGGTTCATCCACTTGGAGATATTTGTGCAGATAAGTCTTCCTCAGATCCAGCTGCCAGGACTGGACATGAAGCTCAGTATATTTTGGAGGAGACTCTGTATGATGATGAATTACTGAACAAATGGCTGCCCTCTGGGAGGCTCACGAAGCCTCAGGCAACAAAGGAGATTCCCAGTTAGAAATTTAAACAGTTTCATTCATTTCCCTCCCTCCCTCGTATACCCCTAGCAGGGAGAAGCTGATGGTTTATGTTTACTATTTGTCTCTGTCTTAGTCTTGTATCCTGCAGCACGACACAATATTGTTTCCAGTAATGTTGTATTAGTAGATAGTGGAAGCTACTATCAGCCACATTTTTATATCAGCAGTGGACTAAATGGCTGAGGTGTTACAGGTGTTTAGCAGCCAAAGAGCCAAATATTAGTTAATGGATTATTAAGAACAAAAAACAGACTGAAGGAGGAGGAATACTGAACTCCTATTTATGAAGAGGAAACAAACACAGCTCCAAATAAATGTTGCTGCTGTTCTGTGTCTGGGAAATGTCTAAGGAGGCAGCTGTTTGCTGTATCAACTTAAAAAATGATACTATGTCATGGCAGTTTAACAAGTGGTTAAAGCACATTTAAGTAGCAGTGCATTGTGCATATTTAATTACTTTTATGATTTTTTTTAGTGTGATGTCATTTTTTTTCTACACAAACGCCCACTGTTGTGCTCACAGGACACAAATCAAATGGGACAAATCCAGTGCTGTTTGAGTTCAGTATGAGTTTAATGTTATTGATGATGAGGATGATGTTACATATGTGAAAATTAACATTATATTAAAGAAAAAAATGTTTGTAAAACTTGTGTGTTTTTCACAGTTGTTGACATTTCTCTGTACTCTGTGATTACAGGTGTGAAAACCCACGTGTGTTCAAGCTGGGCTTGATCTCAGGGATCTGGTGGGCGCTGGCTCTGCTCTGCTGGATCAGTGACAGGATATTCTGTGAAATGTGGTCATCTGTCAACTTTCCCTACTTACACTGCGCTTGGTAAGTTTAAAGCCAGCTCTGACAACCCAGGACTGTGTGGGCATATTTTTAGGGTTGTCATTTATAGACAGTGTTTGATCTTGTGACACTAAAAGGGACAAAATATTAAGTGACATTTCAAATATGTCCACCGCGTTGTGTCTGTGTATAATTCAGGCATAAAAATCTCATCATCTCTAAATGTGCCAGTGTGCTTTTCCTGAGTGGTTTTCTACTTATTTCAACTATTTTTAGAGATTAAAAATCTTGAAGCCTAGAGCAGTAAAGGACCAGAATGAAGATAAAATTAAACAGAAACAAGGGGATTTTCATAATAAAAATGCACAATTGTTCCCACTGGACTGATTTGACTTATTTTGAGAAATTCCATGCTACATATAATTTTAGTTTTTATTTTGTTTCCAGTCCAGTCAGTGGGTTAAATTCCTTCTGGGCTGAAAGAGTCAGCAGCATTTTCCTTTGGTGTTTTTTTTTTGGGGGGGGGGGCCCACCAGTACTTCTATGGATCGCCACTGACACACACCAGTAAACACTGAAATGTCTAAATGCAATCTGCTTTTAGTTTAGAAAGGTTTGGAATACTGTTTTAATTTTATTTCATACTTACTGTCATTTTTATCCACCTGAGATTTTTCTTCCTGTCTGTTTAGGTGGATTTTCTTTTTAAAAAGACTTTGTTGATATCTTGACATGATATCTTCGGTAATAATGAAACATCAAAGTATGATTTACATTTACATGAATAACTTAAATAGAAATGTTCTGCATTGTACATGTTGTTCTGAGTCATCTCACAGGCAGTCTGGCTTATTCTCCCTCATCTTGCTCTTACAGGCACATCCTCATCTGTCTGGCTTCCTACTTGGGTTGTGTTTGCTTTGCCTACTTTGACGTTGCCACCGAGGCCCCGGAGCGAGGTCCCGTCATCATGTTCTGGCCCAATGAGAAATGGGCCTTCATTGGTGTGCCGTATGTTTCCTTGCTTTGTGTCCATAAGAAGGCTGCTATCAAGGTGACCTAAAGCCGCCCGAGTCTGCTGCTCAGCCAGTTGTGCTTCGACACTTGGACACCAAGATACACCAGCACACGAGTGAATCATGTTGCATCCATTGGTGCTCTTGTGACTTTAGGATGTACGTGATGCACATTTTGGCCAACCCCCGAGGATCTACCCTGCCCCTTTTTCTTACCTTGGTCTGGTCTTTGTTACAAAACAGTGTTTATGCAACTTTGTCAAAGAACAAAAGGTGTCACACATTTGTCCAACATGGCACAGGATTTCTCTTTAAATAACACAATATCAAAGCCAAGAAACCTTTACAGTGTTTCAAACCAATCTCAGGCTTTGCATGAAAGATCATGTGATCTCTTAAGAGTGAAAGTATTATGCATTTAAAAACTCTATGGTAACTCAGAAAACCTCTTTTTAAAACATAGTGTTGCCTTTTGAAGCATAAATATAGCATCTCATAGGTGCAGTCTGTCCATTATAAAATCATGTTAGAAACAATAAAGCACTGGATTAATTAACTGTGATTAATGCATTAAAGCTTCATGTCACTTAGCCAATCTTAATACACTCAGTGAATCAACAAGCTGGTTCATTAAATGCTACAGAAGTGTTATTAAAAGTTAATTCCCACAAAGCCTTAGGCTTTTATATCTGCCCTCTGTGCTGACAGGCTTTTTAATGGAAAATGTCAGAAACACAACGGACTTCTTTCTGTTACAGATGTGTTTTACTTTTAGCATGCTACTGTGATTGTTGTCTGAAAAATGTGTTTAATATATTCCTGTATATATTTTGGTAACTAACAATGTATTATGCAGTTATTTTCCTAAGAAAACAATATCATTCATGTATAACTGAATGACCAGGTACATTTTAATATTGGTCAACACCCAAAGAAAAAAAGGAGAAAAAAAAGGACTGAATGTGAAATGAAGAACGGTTCTCAAGTATTCGTAGCATTTCAGAACATGATAATTATAACTATTTACTCAAATATTTACTTGCTAATGTTCAGTTTTAAATGCTGAAAATGTTTCCCTTTCTAACTCTGACTTCTCAACTTGTTCCACCTGCTCTTCAGGGTTATTTATATTGAGTATTTAAGACTATGCTACATTTAACAAAACTGTGCAAAAAGCCTTAATCAAACAAGGAAGTGGATTACAAAGCCAAGTGAAGGTGAATTGTATAAGTTTGCAACACATGTGTTTTGCATTCTTAGAAAGTGATTGCTCTAAAAGTTAAAAAAAACAGTGCATTAACTGGATCAGTTATTAAATTGATGCGATGTGTAGCTTATAGCTGGTATAATAGTGAGACAATAGAAGTTTTGTTTAAACTCTGACCTTAAACCAAAACTCTGTTATCAGTGTTTATTGGGCAAAAACCGAGCAGATATTCTGTATGTGTAATATAAAAGGGATGTATTCTGAGTGTTACAAAGCAAAACGCTGACCCGAAGAGACAACAATCTCCAGAGTTGTTTCACCTCAGATCATTGTCGGACATGTTGTTCTTGAAAACTGCCTCAAGCTGTTTAACTAATACTATTTTACTCATGTCTTCCTGCAAAGGCTTCTGGGAACTGCTAAAATAACTTGTGCACTCTTGAGGGGTCAAATGAAGGAGTCTGATTTACAAAACAATATTTTACAGATATTCTGACGTGATATTTTTTAACCGCCATTAAGTATTTTTGTTTTAATGGAAAACAATTTCTATTTTTGTAAGTGCAGCCAAAAGTTAGTGGGTGACTGATTTTGATATTGCATTATTACTGCCTTTTGTATTGCCAAACTTTTTTTTTATGTATCTTCAGGAGAAACTTTAGGGAATATTGACAATGTGAACAAAACCCAAGAATTCTTATGTTGTGCTGCAAATCATATTGGATTTTCCAGGTGATGAACGATGGTGGATTGTTTGTATGATGCAGACAAAATTAAAAGACTCGTGACTTGAGAAGTGAGTCGGTGAGTCAGCACCACATTAGGGACTTTGTGTGAACAGAACAGCCTGTTTAATGCTGCCCTGTGTGTTGTGATGTTTGTCTCAGCATGAGGTATGATTATGATAACAATTACGTAATGATTTAATGTTTTTTTTTTATTTTTTTTTTTTATTGACTTACATGTATATAAATCTCAGTGTTTCTCTGCCTGCATTGACAATACAGATAAACTGCACATAAATATTTATTTTTCATAAATTATCCTGTTTTGTAAACAAATATTTGTAATAGAATAGAATATTAGTATTTTATTTTATGCAATAAATCATGTCAATACTCAAAATGGGTCTTGGTGTTTATTGATGTTTGTCTCTTTATATGTTGTTTTTGTATTGAGCAGTTTTAGACTTAATAGTGTGGATGACAATTTCTGCCACTAGGGGGCAACGTTTCACCACATTACTTAGTTTTATTTCCTTGCAATGAGAATCTGTAGAACAACAGTTATTAGGATTTATAATATAAATTTGAATTATTATGGTTTGTGGTAGAGTATACACAACAACCAGTGTCCTCCACAATCTGAGAAAAAAAGTGTTACCACAAAGATAATTCAGACAATATGTATACACCTTAAACCTTGGGAAAATTTTACAAAACCTTTAAAAGTATTCATTTATTTTAACAATACAGAACACCTACATGCTTTAATTCTGTTTTTTTTTTTGTTGATTTTTTTTTTTCCCAGGGCTTCATAAACGTCCTTAAAAACAAACCAAATCAAATTCATTCCCTGCTCAGTGCTTCAATAAAATACGTGATGTGTCCAGCAGTTTTGTTGCTTCATCCAGATACTATAGGTCTAAATTACTCATCATAAAAAACTGAAAAAAAAAAAGAATATGTTATTGAATTATTTCAGAAAAATATTATCCAATAGCTACTGTGTAAAATCTTGTAAGATTAAGAAGATCACTCAAAATGTAGAGGAAAGTACATTTTCATAATAATTAATTTGTATTGTGGAAAACAAAAATCAAGATAAGTTAAGAGCTCATAATATCAGCGATTTAACAAGTTTTTACAAGGATTATTTTTTATTATTTAATTCTAAATTCTGTCTATTTTATGATCTATTATTTGACCACTATTCTATATCAAATAGTTTAATTAAATATTAAGCACTTTAGGTTCACTGGGTGTAATAATTTGATGGTTTAATCGTTAATCACAGGCATAATTAGTTGGTGAATAATAAATAATAAGTGATTAAAAGCTTTGTACGGTGTGTTTTATTGTCATGTGGGGGCAGAGTGACGCTCTGCTGCAGGAAGTCCCGCCTCCGAGGACCACCAAAGACGCTCATTGGTTCGCAGAGACATCCAACAACAAAAAAACAGCCATGTCTAGATTATGGGTCAGATAGAAGACCATCGTTTTTAATCTGGTTCACTCCAGTGGATTTATTTCACCGTTGTACCCTCGGAGATCCATGTCGGGAACAAAGTGTCGTGTTTAGGGGAAACCGGAGGAACCAGACGCAGCTCCGCGGCTCCATCTGCGCCTTTTGTCCGCACAGCTGCAGGATGGTGTTTATTATTAGACGCTAACAATCCGCGGCGCGTTGGTCGAGTCGAGCCATATAAAATAATTAAAGGGTGTTTCCGAATTTTAAAAAAAAAATCATAATACATGTGATTCCTTCCCACTGCGTGCCTCGTTTAAGACACAATCCATCCAGATGATGTCCGGAAAGCATTTCAAGGCTCATGAAGTGAGCTGCTGCATCAAGTATTTCATCTTCGGATTCAACATCATATTCTGGGTAAGTCCCTGTTTGTCAGGCCTTTGTATCCTCATGTTTAACACACTGACATCACATGTTCTTTTGTTCCCTCTGAATATCTGTTGGGGATATGTTGTGCTGTTTTTCTGTCTTTTGTTTGTTTCCATAGATGGTTTTTCTTATTGTCTGCAATATGCTCAGTGCTCCTGTGCACTTGTTCCCTCTGTCACCCATCAGCACGCGTTTTGTTTTTGTGTGTTCAGCATCACAGTGATGAAGGGCTCTCCTCACGGTACCATTACTTGTTTACACCGTCTGAAGACTTTTTTTTTTTTTTTTTTGTAGTTTCAGTGATGGTTGGCCAGAGAAAGCTGTAATGAGATAATCCTCTGCTCAGTGTAACCACACACAAGGAAAAACAAACAGCTTCTCTCGTGATTTTAGACCAACCACTAACTAATTATCACCCTCCAGCTTTAAACAGCACTTGGCTGGGTGCTGTTTCTGTGGAGGAGTGGGGTGAGACATGCTTTTTTCTTCTTTTTTTTTTAAAGCCCTGATTAAGCAAACCAAATGTTATTTAATAATGCTTAGTATTCCCTATGGGAGGGAGGAGCCATAAACAGGATTAGTTCATTAATTGATTTGTTGGCTGGCAGAAAAACAGTCAGTGATTACAAGATCCCAGATGTGAGTGATCACTGTTAGACTGTACAATACTTTGGTGTTAGGGAACAATTAATCAACAAATTCATTTGCAGGGGTTAGGGTTTGTCGCAGCCCTGGTTTGGTTAGAAGTTAAAGGGCAGCAACCCATGGTGCAATCTTCACTATGGATTGGGATCCTAGTTTATTTATTTATTTATCTATCCATCCTGGTCAGAAACTACAAATACAACAGAGACACCAAGATTATACATCTAGGCCCTATAGTTGCAATTACTGATATAATTTGGGCATGTCATTTCAGGCAGAAATTGTCAAAAAGTAGCGTCGGGTGGAAGTGGTTAAAGCACTCTATTTAGGTTTTGTGTTTAGGTTATCATTATTTCTATTAATAAGAGAATTAAGAATGCAAAAAAGGTGAAAAGTAACTGCTGCTGTTTGCTCTACAGAGTAGTGTAATGTATGCTATAGTTTATTGACACAAATAAGATATGGATAAGTAGAAAAGCAGTGTATAAACACACAAGTGTGTCAGCATTAAAAGAAAAACAAAGCACATCTGGCTGCCTATGTCATCGCTCATTCTCTTGCAGCTTAATTTTACGCATGATTTAAGATGATGATGATTATGTAGAAAAATGGAAATGCATAATGTATACAAAACGCATATGGAAAAGACCCCCAAAATTTTGCAAATCATGTTTCCAGGGGAGCTCATTTCTTATTATATTTCACACCCTGTCTGCGACTACATTATTTTTAGTACTGGTTATTCTCACAAATGTTTTTCTGGTCAATCACAAAAGGCTTTATTGAAAGTGTGAGATTTCTTTTGTGTGTGTGTCTGACTGACAGTCCAAAACATATTTAACACTGATGCTGCAAAGCTAAAATCATCAGTGCTGGCTGTGGAGGAGGTTTGAGACAGTTTTGCTTTATAATGGCTTTAAACAAATGGTTCATTATCAGAATTGTTGCCGCCTAATTTTCTGGCATTTGACTGCTTCACTTATTGCCTAATGTAGCTTCTTTGTTTCTGGGTAATGGAAAAATAACCAGACAGGAATGTCTGTTTTCAGCTAATCCACTAAAATAAAGCTGCTCTGCTCAGTGATTTGCAACATTGACCACAACAGGCATTTTCCACAGCTGACATTTTGTTTAGTTGACAGGAGACGCACAGGTGCTGCTCACATTAATGATGCCATCAGTAACAGTTCACATGTTACAGTGAGGAAGCAGCAACATGGATTATTAACTGTAAAAACCTCTGTGACAATGTTTTATTGACTCTGTGGCACAAAAAAGAGACGAGTATATAAACAATATAGAAAACCCGCTGACCTCTCTGAATCTGTCACCATTCATAAATAATCAGTGGAAGTTGGCTGTGCCAGAAAGAAATGGTTTTTCCCTCCTTTACATCAGACTCATAAATAATCACTTGTATTATATTACTAATTAATATTTACTCTGCAAAGTTGTGTATTTTAAAAACATACAGTATTTGTGTTTCTACCCACTTATTATCCAGGTGTAATTAGTGTATATATATAAAAGATGACTGAAGTTAACAGCTATTTTTAAAACATTATAATTTGTCAACTTAATATTAGCACTTGTTTAAGTAGTGACAAATTTTGTGATGTTTTCTTCCCACTAGTGGAGGCATGCCAGGAATATTTTTAAGACAAAACTACTTTATTGTATTTATCAGCAGTTTTGTATTTATTAAAGCCATCATACTCATTGCACAGCTCATTCAGGAGATACTTTATCAAACTTATCACTGTGTGTGTGTTTTTGTTTCTTTAATGGTATAAAAAGGTGGCTGGTGATTAGAAAAATGTAAAAAGCAGTGACAAATTGAATGCCACAAGTACAACAATAATGTTCTTTCTATATCAAGATAGATATAAAATATACATAAGTTATAGAATGCCAAAAAAGGAAATAACCCTATAATGTTAAATTACAGTAGCCCTAATACTACAGTCATATTGATAATGTGTTGCTAAAAGAAGGCTCTCAGCCAGCTGGATGTCAGTGCACAGATTGATACAATCCAGTCAGATTATGAAGCGTCTTATAAATCAAACAATCATATTGCGTGTGGACTGTTTAAAGATGCTTTCTAGTGCAGGAGCCTCCTGCTGATGCTGCAGAGTGACATGAGAAATATTTAGTAATGGACCACTGCCAGGAAAATCTCTCTGTGGTTTCTCTCTGTGGGCTCCTGTGTGATGACTACATGTTGCAGTCACAGCAGAATAATCCTGCTCTCTTGTCTCTCGTCTCTCTCAGTTCCTCGGAGTGGCCTTCCTCGGCATTGGTTTATGGGCATGGAGTGAAAAGGTTGGTTTTTATGTACTGATGTGATGCAAAGTTTCATTAAATAATTGTGTGAATTGTTTTTTTTTTAACTTATCTCCACATAATCCATAAACTAAGATATTTTCCATTCATCATTTGTCATTTATTCCCATTTGTCTGTATGAAATAGTCAGAGTGGCTTTACTGAATCAGACAGGAATGTCACGCTTTCCTGTGGGACGCCCTCATGAACAATGGGCTCTGAATGGATCTGATGCATTTCACAGATTCATTCATTGTGTACTCTCAGTACTCGTGGTTAAAAAAAAGCAGAGACAGAGACACTAGTGGGAGTGTTCTGACTTTCACTGAAGACTATTTGAAGATTTCTTCATGATTATTGCCTCTTCCTCCACATAGCACTGCAGCTAAAGATTGCTTTAATTCTGTGGTCATTTGAGGATTGTTGTCTTGATTACTGGATTAATATAATGTCACAAGATACTGACCAATTCCCATCCCAATTTCCAAAAGGTGATGTCCTCAGAATATCTTGGTCTATATGACCTACAGTTCAAAACCCAAAGAAGTTCAATTTACAAAAGAAACAAATGAAACCAGAGAATATTTTGCTTTCTGAATTAGATGACTAATTTGATACCACTCCAATCCTGTTTGCTTAGCTTGATAATAGCTATGCTGGGTCATAGACTGTTTAAAGAAGGGGATGAAAAAACTGGGTCTCAAAAAAGCCATTGTAGTGACCACTAGATGTTGGCTCCAGTTGGCTCATCATTTTCAATCATGAAATATTCAGTTAATACATTTTTCCCCAAGTCTCATACACATTGGGTAGTGTCATAGGGTTAGACCCACCTCCTTACTACTTCCTTCATATCCAAATATGGTCATTTCTGACCCACATGGCGACGTTCAAATTCTGACTTTCAGAGAAGGGTGTCTTAGATGTATGAGCTCTTTATTTTCAAACATTCCCATAAATCATTAGTTTATGTTATAATGTGTCTTCAAACTGTATTTTGACCATGGCTCTTGTTCCTTTAAGAAAAAATCATCAGTGATCTTCTGTTAGTCGATTATATTACACATTATACTTTAAGGAAAAACTAGAGTTTTAGATTTTTCTCTCTTTAAATAACTTCACTCTTCTAACCACTTGCTCCTGTTGTTTTCTCCAGGGTGTTCTCTCCAACATCTCATCCATCACAGACCTCGGGGGCTTTGACCCCGTCTGGCTCTTCCTCGTGGTCGGTGGTGTGATGTTCATCCTCGGGTTTGCTGGATGCATCGGAGCGTTGCGAGAAAACTCTTTCCTGCTCAAATTTGTACGTTCCCTGAAGGCTTTTCTCCAAAACGTTACTATGTTACCTCGTCATAACATTTGTTAAATTCAAAGAATACTTCCATTTATTTCAGTTCTCCGTGTTCCTGGGTATCATCTTCTTTCTGGAGCTGACAGCGGGAGTCCTGGCCTTTGTCTTCAAAGACTGGATTAAGGACCAGCTCAACTTTTTCATCAACAACAACATTCGAGCCTACAGAGATGACATTGATCTGCAGAACCTGATAGACTTCACCCAGGAATATGTGAGTGCTGTGTTTCTTCACCCACTGCACTCATTTCACCCCAGTGTTGTTTTTACCTTGTGTCAAGCATTCTGGTTCATTTCTAAGGGGCATCCATGTGGGGGTTTTTGTGTCTGTTCGACCTTGTAGTGGGAGTGTTGTGGAGCTTTTGGAGCCGACGACTGGAATTTAAACATCTACTTCAACTGCACTGATTCAAACCCGAGTCGTGAGAAATGCGGGGTGCCCTTTTCTTGCTGCACCAAAGATCCAGCGGTATGTGTTTCTGATTTACAGCCAGTTCATTCCCATTATGGTAAAGAACAACAAGCCTATGAGTGTAATTTGGTGTTTTTGTGCTGGAATTTAAGCTGAGTGGATCACTTTCTAACATGGTGAAACCACTGCTGCTTGTTGGAGGGGAAACTGTGCAGGTCCTCCCTGTGACAGATAGATTGGTTATCTGTGTCCTCCAGAAGGCCGTCTGACGCTGTCAACTGTCATGGCTGGCTTCCAACAGGACGTTCAGGCCTCAGTGTTTAGTCCTCTCAGACTCTGCCAGTACAGCAAAGTCTGAAAGCGGATGGGAGGAGATCTTGACCGAGGATTTTTTTTGGCAGAAAAATCCTCTAACTGCTGCTCACTGTGCACAACAGTGACAGTGCTCTGCTTCAGCAAAACAGACTTGTTTCCTTCAACTGAAACTTGCAGAGTCTTTTATTTTCCGACCCTACGACAAGCTGATCCACCATCCAACACCAAGGCCATCCTCTTTGGGAGAAACACTTTAAAGCAATTAGCATGGATAAAAAAATGGGTGTTGAATAGCACATGATGTTCCCAGAGGTATTACTTAAGACTGGATTCTCAACCACACCCAGACATTTTCAGTCTGAGCCTTAAAAATTGTACGTCTATGCAGTGCTGTGTTTTGAAGCAAGTCAAAGTCAAGTCCTAAGTTGGCATCAGCAAACTTTGAGTTGGTTGCTGAAAAATTAGTTATGGCATTTTAAATATGTTTTTCTTGGTGTCTTTCAATGCCTGTTTGTGATGATTAGTCCCAATCAATCCAAACAAAGAACACAAATGTACAAAAAAAAAGTATAATTTTTTAAAACTAATGGTCTAATTTGTAAAAACACTGCTTAAACAGGTGTAATTTATGATTTATAATAGAACAACAATAGAGCTCTGTGGCATTGAGGAAGACACTACTGCATATAAAGCTCTGACTTCAGAGGCAGGTGGTAGTTAGTTGGAGCCATTCATCTTTTCTTTTGGTTTTTCTGTGCCATTTGTTGAGAGTAAGAAAATACAGAATATTAACAGATTCATCCTTTATACATTTTCTCTTTGACAGTTGTGGTAACAGTCTTTTACAGACACTGACATAACCTAAGATTAAGTTATTTCAATGCACAAACCACAAACTTAAATTACACTTTATGACTGTAAAGAAACCTGCCTGTCACAGTCTTATTTATGGTTTCAAGAGTTTCAGGTCAGAACTTCTGAAAGTCTCACAGTAGCTAAGTCTGAGTCAAGCCTCAAATTGTTTATTTGTCAGGTCAAATCTGACTCAAGTCCCAGTTTCTATCCTCAAGTCTGCGGCTCTGGTCTTCTGCCATTTTATGCGGACTGAGTTGACCAGAAATGTACATATACATCTAGAAAGTCATTACACTCTACTAATGTACTGAGCTAAAGGTGTTTTAAATTTGGACGGTTAAAAGAAGTGTCAAAGGTGCAATTTGTGGCATGAAATGACATAAACACACAAATAATTCATGGTTTTTATGCAGAATTCATCATAATAATTGTCTAATCAAAGCCCTGAAATATTCCCTTTTTTTTCCATTTTCTCAGAATATAACATTTTACTTCCAACTGCCTTAAAATAACATTATTAAAAATCATCTTCTCTTCACAGGAGGATGTCATTAACACTCAGTGTGGATACGACATTCGAGCAAAAACGGTGAGCTGCAAATAGAAACCCACATTCATAACAGAAACTTGTCTAAAAGGTAGCTGGGGATATAAAGGAGTACGAAGAGTAAAAGCTGTGAATTGCTCTGGCTTGTTTTGCCTAAGGCAGGTTTATTTAACTGCATGAGGTCATCAGGTTCCCCTCCACCCTTGCCACAATATTCCTCTTTCAGTATGTTTCCCAACTCCTCGCTCTTTATAATACAGCAGCTGGCTCTCCATCAGTACTTTGGGCCGTGTGGTATTACTCATGCCGCAGCAATGCAATGGGAATTGAACCCCCTCCCCCCGTCATTAGCTTTGGCCGTACTCCACAGAACCATAATGTAAGGAAAAGGCTCTGTTTGTTTTCTTGACTTTATATGTGAGCCAGAGCGCAGCAGTTTTAACAAGAGTCAGAGCAGGAAAACAGTGAGCCGAGTGTGAGTGTTAACAACCGGGTAACGTTAGATCAGAGGGACTTCATTGTGAGGAGACTGCAAGATGAAAAGGGGAATCATGTGTTGCCATTAAAAATAACTGTGTTGTCATTACTTGCAAAGTGAAGTCAAATCCAGCTTGATTGCATTTTGAAAAGATGATCAAAGTGAAAACAGGAAGTGTTTCCTCTGTACTTTATTATCAGAGTGTTTGGTTATTTATTAATGTTTTGTCAGGACTCCGAGCAGAGGACCTTCATCTATATCAAAGGCTGCGTCCCGCAGTTTGAGAAATGGCTTCAAGACAACCTGACAGTGGTGGCAGGGATCTTTATTGGAATTGCATTATTGCAGGTGGGAAACTCTGAAGAATTTATCTTCACTGCTCTGTCGATTTTTCTTCGCCTAACATTTGTGTTTTTGTCTCTGGTTGTAGATTTTTGGCATCTGTTTAGCACAGAATCTCGTCAGCGACATTGAAGCCGTGAGAGAGAGTTGGTAGGTAGCAGGAGTTTATTTATATAAGCATGATTTTATATCTTTCAAAAATCTGTGATAATATTCTTGGCTTCATAAAATTAAATCTACATTACTTGTCTCAGTGTAGGAGCCTGTTTAATGTGTGTAGCGCTAGCAGCAATGCTTGAGTGATGGCAGTGATAGTTTGTTTAATGGTCCAGAGTGAAATATCTTAACAGCTATTAGGTGGATTATCATTAAAATGCAATGCACACAGTCCACAGACAAAGCTCTATTGACTTTTTTGTTGCCCTGAGTTTTCTCATAGTGGCACCAGTGAATTGAAAATATTGCATGAACTGTCACACAGTTTGTTTCAGACAGTTCATCAACTCTTCACCAAGCGCTGTTATCAGGTCAGACTGCCACAGTCCAGTTCAGAGGACCCAACCACATGACACCAAAACCACAGCAAAAGGTTTCAAACAGGTTTACCTGAGGTCACAGAGAGTTTCTTACAGTTTGTAGAGCCAGACATGCAGATAAACATGTGGAGCAAAGGCAGAGACTGGAAAACGGGCTGGGGACAAAAAGCACGAGGTGATGGCTGTTGACCAGCAACTTGAAAGCCAAGTTTCAAGTGACAGTCTGGCAGATGAGGTCTGGGGGGTGTAAAAGTAATGCAGCAGGAGACTGGATATGGACAGAAACACTGAGGACCTCTGGTGGATGGAACTGGTGATGTACTGGTGGTAGTCCAAATAATTGTATTTATGACCAAAAACTCATTAAACAAATCACAATCAGCTTCAGCTGTATTTGGTGTTGAGTGTAAATCAATGAGCATGTTAAAACATTACACCTTGCTGTGATGAGGTACAGCCGTCAAGGTTTAGGAGCAGCATCAATAGAAAAACATTTTAGCATCTTCAGGGTCCACACCTCGCTGCTGAGTGAAGCTAAGCCAGAAAAACTTCACAGGGCTTTCTGCATTTTATGTCTTGATTTTATTGCGGCTGCTCTTAAATCTCCTCTCTGTTTTTGTGCAGTTTGTTTACCTAAGACCTCCACACAGAGTTTTCAAAGGCATGAAGGATGTACCAGGTAAGCACTATTAGATTTCATCATTAACGTTGCACTATAGAGTATTGATCTCCCTCTCCCTTGTGGACTGAGTTTGTACTGATCTTTTTTTTGTTGTTGTTGTTCCACAGGACTCTGCAGTTTGGACGCCAGCAGTGAAGGGAACTAAATTAATCAGCTAATGTGTCCAGTATGAAGAGTCTCATTCATATGTAAATAGTGAATTTAGAGTTATTTTTAGAGTTATTTTAAATGAAGCTCAACCTCTGAAATGTAGTGTAGTGTAACTTTAAAAAACAGATGCAATTTGAATTCTCTACAGTACAAGCAGTTGTGATGGTAAAGGCTGTGTGGGGGAGATGGAGGGGGACCCATCATTTGTGCACAAGACAAATGAAAGAGGTTTTTTTTTCTGAGGTAGTGCTTCATTTAGAAAGAAGGCCTTGGTTTTTTATGTGTCACAGCTGCAGTTTTGAACAGCTGCATGTAAAGGTTGTGTACAAAATTTAAAGGTGATTCTGGAAATGCACTGCATGCCTATTGTCTACTGACAGGACATTGGCTCACCTAACTGTATTTCATTAAGTATTTTAAAATATTTGTAAAGTAGTCACTAGTTTAGAGTGAATCGGCTGGTTAGCACTTTTTTTTGAATGTTTAATGGAATCTACTTAAAGCTACAGAGAATTAATTTTAGATTTATTTACATCTGTGAGATGATAACAGTCAGACAGATACATAAAGTCTGTCAGCAGAGTTTCAGCTACGTGTAGTTTCACGAAGCGACAGGACGGATGTGGTAGGTTTTGTAAAACTTGCAGTTAGACAGAGTCTTTGCAGTAACATGAAAAAATATACCGAAAGAAATCTAAAGATGTGGCATCTAATCAAAACTCAGCCTTAAGCACTTTAATCTTCGTAAAGGATGAAGCTTATTGCAACCATTCAGCTTTCGTCATGACTGTTATTTTGGTCAAGCAGCAACCACTGGAGGGGGCACTTTTCATAAAAACTACATCTGTTACTTCATGGTGCTCCGTAATTGTCAGATAATGTGTCCAAAAAGCAGCTGGACAGAAAATGTCTTTCTGCACATTTTGAGTGTGGTGTCGTTCCTTGCACATTTTCTTACTTTCACTACAGTGTTCCTGTTCATTTTCCTCTATTTTTGATTGTTGCCAATGTGTTCTTAGGTGAAATCTGCCTGATGATGATGATGATGATGATGATGATGATACACCTTTTGTTGTTTAATTTTTTTTTTACTGTGTTGATTTGTAAGTTTTCACTGGAAAATAGGGATGAAAGCTATTTTCAAGGGTCACAATGGACAGCATGCTGGTACTTGGTGACACTTAGCTGAAATGTTTTATAACCTGCATACATACAGTACTTGAAAGCAGAGCACACAGGCTCTGCTACCAGCAGTTTTTTTTAATGCAAACATTGCTCTTAGACAATACCACAAAGCATATAATTTAATATTAACCATTAACAGAATATAAACATAAATCGTTTTATGTAGAGAAATTACAGCAAGCTGCCAAATCTTCTGCAGCCTTGATGAACTGAACTAAACATCCTCACACAGAACGATATTGAACACCGTGAGTCTGCTTTTCACCAGGTGTAAAATCTTACTAAGCAGAAATGGTGTCAAATATCTTTTTTTTTTTCCACTAACAGCTTCATATGATTGTCTGTGTTTACTGATCACACTCTTTCTTACCACTTAGTGCCATATTTGTGATTTCTACATACTCCTGATTATAACTAAACCTTTGTTTTTCTCGTGTGCTCCTGATTCTTGTAAATAACTGGATTGTGTCAAGATGTAAATATATATATGAATAAATGTGGTTCTTTGTATACTTTTGTCTGTGTGTGCTTTATGTAGATTATGAGCTGATGTTTTTCAAGTGCAGATTTCTGTCAGGAAGTGATACATTGATGGTAAATAGAAATGTGTTTAGTTTGTGATCCTTGCTCAGGAAATAACTAATTAAAATAACTAACTAACATAAAGAACCTCAACAACATCAGTTGGGCTGTTACACTCTACCTATTGATAGTGAAGACTAAAGCAATGAATAAGTTGCAGTGCGGATGAAATGTGTTTTATGTGTTTTAATGTGTCATACTGTTCGGCTGTCACAGTGACATATTGAGTACCCCCATCTAATGTTTGAGGCAAATATCTCTGTGTTATTCTCAGTGTTGTCTCACCACACCTGTAAACAAATAACATTTGACACAATTACAGACATGTATACATGATTTATGTTTTCATACTGTAATATTTAACAGCACCCAGAAATTATTCAAGTATTTTCATTCAGGAATTACAATTATTATAATTATGTGAGTACAACTAGAGTCTTCTGTGTGTACTGCATAATAATACAATAAAACAGTAGGGATATGAAATATTGCTGACAAAAGCTGCAAAAGAATTGTCACAGCTGTGTACAGCTCCAGTGTGATCTATTAGGTTTTCAACTTTAAACTGAATAAGGTGAAAATGGAAAAACGTTATCATGTTTAATAATTTGTTTCCTCTGAAGAGGAAATGCCAGCTATGTTTTTAATGTTGATGGCATTTGACCTTCATTTACCAAACTTATCTAAAACTATAATATTTGAATTGTAAATGATTTCATCTGCTGCAACTGGAAGTCGTTCTACGTCAGACTGATTCACATTGAACAGAACATTGAAATCAGCTTTTCTATAAACCCAAACAATAAATCAATACAATAAAATAATTTAAAACATGACATGATTGCTTGTGAAGGCCTCCATCAGAGCAGACTGTTCAACTAATCTCAAAGGGAAAATGAGAAACTGAAAACATCACTGACGGCTCTGTTCCATTCAAATTTTACAGCATCACACTCAAAGGGGATGCAGCCTTCTCTGATAATGCATCCAAATCCTGGAAAACTTTAATAGCTGAGATAAAAGAACTAAGCCAAACCAAAAAAATCTATACAAAATGTATACTTAAATGAACGGTCTCTCTAATCCATCAATATGTTTAATTGTTGGTTTATTGTTGCTTCTTTTTTATTGTCATTATTGATTGTTGTATGCAGCACCTTTAGCTTTATCTGCTACCCGTGTGTGGAAACTGCTTTACAAACAAGTCAACATATGCTAAATGATGGAGATGGAGATGAGCTGTGGTGTTTCAGTAAAAATTGAAATCAAATGTTAGCGATTATAAACACTTATAAACTATAAGTTTATAAACTATTTGAAAGTGACAAAACTCCATCATCTGTTTTCAGTTCTCTCATTTTAAAGCCCTTTGTTGTATTTCTGAAAAATAAACTTCCTCCATACAAAAAACAGAGATGAGTAGATTACATGTCCACACACATGCACCCACACACACACACACACTTCTCTTTCAACACAACACAGATAATTTGCAATTTACATTCCCAGCTTTGATAAGTGTATCTGCTTGCTGTGTTATCAGTGAGTGATTGCAAACTTAAGATCTGACCTTTGTCCAGATGCCTCAGTGTTATTTCTGGTCCTTTTCAAGACCTACAGCAGACTCACTTTGATGTAATCAACCTTCCTCTCAAACCCATTCACTCACTGTACTTTATTATAACAGTGGTCAGAGTTGGTCTGTGTCTCATTCATTCATGTCGCTTCATCCAATCTTTTTATGATCCAGATTCATAATCTTACTCTGTGTGACAGACTGTAAATGACTGGTTGACCTCTTTTTTTGTATGACCATTATTGGTGGAACTGCTGATTTGTTGTTAGTAAAAATATCTAAGATCACATATTCATTCAAGGACATTTGAAGGCATCTGAAAACTCTCTGAATGTTTTATTTCACTAGCAAAAAAAACAACAACAAACAAACCTGTTCGCTATCAAGAAAAACAGGTTTCGATGAAAGTCAAAGAAATATTTAATGAAATAATGTGTTATTTACAGGGCGACACGGTGGTGCAGTGGTTACCACTTGTGCCTCACAGCAAGAAGGTTCGGGGTTTGAATCTCGGCTCGGCCTTTTCTGTGTGGAGTTTGCATGTCCTCCCTGTACATGCGTGGGTTTTCTCCGGGAACTCCAGCTTCCTCCCACAGTCCAATGACATGCTTGTAGGTGAATTGATCAAACTAAATTGACCGTAGGTGTGAGTGGGAGTGGGAATGGTTGTTTGTCTATATGTAGCCCTGTGATAGGCTGGCAACCTGTCCAGGGTTTACCCCGCCTCCTGCCCGATGACAGCTGGGATAGACTCCAGCAGACCCCTGCGACCCAAGTGTGGAGAAGCAGGTATAGAAGATGACTGACTGACTGTGTTGTTTACCTGAGAAGGTACTGAGCATAAAATAAAGACATGTGAAATCAGGGAGGGGTTATGGGATTTGCTCTTTTAAGCTGTATTTGCATTGAATTTCATGCTTTATTGGAATTTATATTTCAATACATGTATTTGTATTGCTTAGGGTGTAATTGTATTTCAATATGTATATATCACTTCATCATCCTGTTGTACGATTATTGTAATTGAGTTGTTGGCGTTGTCTGACATCATTATTCTGCAGGAGTCACTTCAGCAATTGAAATTTCATGTAAAAATTACTCATTGCAAGTAATGACAATTAATCGTCTGTCATTGTTTATTTAAAAAAAACAACAACAACCAAAAAACAGCCCATCATCAGGCTGCAGTGTGCCACAGGTCATGATGCCATATATCTTTGCACTTTATCTGCACAAGATCAATCACAGCAGATACCGAGGAGTCCAGCAGTGGCTCCTGACTGCTGGCCACAGTTGGACATTGACATCCAGGAGCATTATCTACTGACAGAGCTGCTTCCTAAATTGTTGGAGACGTCTCGTTACAGGACAGTCGAGGAATCATCAGATAAAGAGAGGGGATGTCTGTGCTGGGGGGGGGGG
>OOFC01002300.1:0-10132 GCA_900323345.1 Pseudochromis fuscus | reverse complement strand
TGGGGGGGGGGGTACACAACATCATCGTAGAGAGAAAAACACTGAAAGAATCAGTGCTAAGATGATCTGCTGTTTGTTTTCAGGAACGCTCTGGAACCAAACTGGTGACCACCACAGAAGAAGAAAGCAGTCACTGTCAGCAGACAAACACTGACACCCACTGGGTGCTCAGTCAAATCCACATATGCTGTATCCATTATTGCTAAATAGTATTACTGTATAATCTTCATAGACTTCAGTGATAATATGGAACTAAGTACATTTACTTTATCATTGCACTTATATATTGAAAACATAATATTTACTGTATAAACAGTATATTTTATAGTTCAAGTTAGACTAATCTTGATCAGTAATAATAACTTCATGATTGAAAGATGCACTAATGACACAGTTTGTTTAGCCTTGTGATGAGTACTTTATTGACACACAAATGTTCTGTGAGTACTTTACTTAGACATACCTGTACTACATAGGCTTTTCAATAGATACATTCTTCATGGGAGATTACCACTTTCATTCTTGACAAAGCAACACACAGTTAGTTGCATATTTCAGAAAATGCTTTTAAATAATTTAACAAAGTGAATGTTTTCTTCTCTCTTGTATTTTCTCTTCTGTATTGTACTGTATTTAGACTGAAGTTGCTCACGGGTGGACGAGTGCCTGTCACTGGAGGTTGTGTTTTCTTGGTAAAACTTTGTGTACAGTACTTACATCTATTGATTATTAGTCAGGCATAATAAAACTCACTACTTACTGTAGAACACATCAATCTAAAAAGTAACATGGTGAAATAATAACACATTTGTAATATTGCCCCCACATTTTAAATTGTATTATTCATTGTATTGGTAAAATAGAAAGACTGTGAAAGTTACAAAGGCCTGAAATGATGAAGAATGGCATCATTTGAAATAGCCTCTAGGAAACATTTTCTTTGAATGACACCCTAATTCAGCTTTTTATCCTCTCACAAGCAGGATAAATAACACTTTTTAATGACTAAAATTCTAATTAACTTTTGGATCCTCTTTCTTTGTACCAGATAATTCAACTAAGGTGGAGTGAAAACATGCCATAAACGTCGCAGATTGAGTTAAAGTTTAATATAAACCCTTGGGGCCATTAAGTGCTGTAATCTGAGCTTCAGGGCTGGTTTCTCTGACAGACCTCCCCATTTCCTCCAACCAAGACACGACGACAAAGTATCGACTGTTCACCCCGCGATGAAAGGAGGTGAAAGGTGCCCAACACCAGGACCTCTCTCTGCGTCCTCATGGTAAATATCAACGCTCTTTTGTGGCAATTTCGAGATATTTGAAGTTATCTTATTATTTTACGATGCCGTTGGTTGAACAGTCACTGTATCTGCTAGAAGGCTGTAACCTCGGTTTCACTCACTTGTTAGATTGAATCAATCAGATAATCTCATTTCATTCATCAATCAATCTGTAATCCGCGCGCAGACGCACACGCTGCTATTTAAAAGGGGGGCACCTGGATGCATCTATCGATAGCAGAAGTTCCTCAAATCCAGTGTGTGCTGTGCTGGGGTTAATGATTTGCTGGTATCTTGTACTTAGTACTTGAGCGTGGAGTTTGGAGTCTGCCCTCCCCTCCGATAAAACATAATAGGAGAAGTTTGAACCTGCTTTGCCTTTCTTTTTTGGCCCTTTGGTGCCACCTCAGCCACTTACTCTTTTTGTGTCGGTTTGATTCATCTGGCTGCAGAGAGAGGACACACAATGTTGACTCTTGTTGTGTTCTTGCTTTTTGCAGCCTCCACTGTCTCAGCTTCTGCCAAAGGTGAGTTAAGGGGTTGCTGTGTTTGTGTGTGAGTAGACAATGTTGGGATGTTTAGGGCTAAGAGGATTTTTTTTAAGCAGATAATTGAATGGAGGTTAAATGAATTTATTTGAGACAAAATTGCATATTCATTCTCAGTCAGGATAAACATGATTTGACAGTCTGCTGTTACCTGGGAGTTTACTCTCTGAGGAAAAGTTGTAAAGTCCTTGATGATTTTTGTTTCAAGTTTTCATTGGTTGACTTTAAAATCCCCAAATGAATGAGTCACAGAAGGAAACCTCCAGCACAGCCATTGTCAGTGGACTAGCTTCACATAGTGCTGTTAGATGACATGACTGATAAGAGAAGACAAAATCTTACAACAATGTAAGAAAACAATTATTTCTACATGTAGTTTTTCTACTGGTGCTTTGCTTCTGGTGTCCCTGAAATATCTTGGCAGTTGTTTGCAGAGCACGAACTCACCCAGAGTATTTATTTGATGAAATCAGCTCCACGCTACACAGTGACACGCTGATGAAATCAAATACTGACACGTCAGTCTGCGTACCCTCATGGCCTCGTGTCATAATGTCATTAATAGAGCAGAGGAGTGATTTGTATCTTCTCTTACTTGGAGCACACCCAGTTTAATGGCCGCTGAGTCAATCACCTCAGTTCTATATCCGCTCGTAGTTTCTGTAAAAGGAGTCAAAGACTGAAGGAGAGGATAGCATGTAGAGGCCTTTTAATGTCAACACATGACATGTATTTGAGAAGCTACAGTGGTGCTAAGACCTACAGTTCAAGGTGGATGTGTTATATGTTACAGTAAAAGACTTTACACTTCAGGCTTGGTCTTTATTACCAGAGATTTTCTTTTATGTTGATATAAGTTATTTTGTATAAAGCAAGACTGTGCTGTTTAAAACTTACATTTCCCTTTTCAGCTGCAGGTTCTTGATTAAAGTTAACTGGATTGCAAGCATAGACTTTTTGTAAACTTTAAGGTCTACTGATTAGTTAAAACCAGAGTAATCATTCATTTGATTGCCATGCAGTTATATGCATGGATCACTTTGAAAGTGTCTCTTTGTTAGTTGGAAGTCCTGACATCTTAGATTCGAGAATTGTACAGAAGCAGAAACTTAGAAATCTAAAGAAGCTACCAAAATTATTTTGATACTTTCCACAAAGTTTTTTTTTTTTGTCTAACACCTATCATTTTCTGCCTACCAGCAGCTAACTCTCACATCTAAGTTTTTGAGTTTAAGTTCGCAACATGAAATTATACAAATATCTGGTATTAAAAATACATTTGCTAATAAAAGACACATTTCAGAACTTTTAAAGTATTTGAGTGAATGTCTCTTTCAGCTGTTCAATACGAGTCTTTTGGCAACCTCTGTAAAAAAAAACATCTAAACTGAAAGTCAAACATAGATCTCTCTCATGATCTTTGTTGCGTTTGTTCACCCGCTGTGTTTTCTTTGTTTCTTCAGGTGTTGCTGCTGGACCCCGGCTGAACAACAACCAGCTGTATAAATTCAGCTACACCACTGAGGTTCTGATAGACAAGGCCAGGGGGTCAAAACAGGGCGGTGCAGGCTACAGGATCTCCAGCGATGTGGATGTTCACCTGGTGTGGAGAGATCCGGGCAACAAGGATGAGCAGCTGATTCAACTGGCAGTATGTGGGCCCAAACACATGTTGACAGAGGACAGGATGTAGTTACTTTACATTTACAATAGTATGCATTATTATTTCTGACCACAAATACACATTTGTCAAGCCTGTGTGCTTCATTTTCTTCTCAATAGTAGGTCGTGAGTTGAGAAGTTGCAAAATATTGCACTGCAGGCTTTTGATGGAATGAATAAATCTCTTTCTCATAGATCTCCAATCTGAGGATTGAGCCTGCATCTCCCAGATCAGAGAAGAACAACATCCTCCATGGAACCACAACTGAAACTGTTTTGGGCAAAACCAAACTAGCAGCTCTGACAAAACCTTTCATGGTGCATCTGAAAAATGGAAAGGTAAGAGGTTTACCTGCTGTAGTCATTCTGCACTTCTTGTCGGATTAGTTTATTTAGCTGATGCACTTTGTGGTTTTAAATAAGTGATTTGAAAAAAGTGGACAGAACAGAAAAAAGCATTTTTAAGACGTCTTTTGCTGAACATCAGTAGTTGACTTTTGCTCAAAGGGGTGAACAACAAGAATCTTTTGGATGTGATGTCTGTTGTTAACTGCTGGTTTCTAATCTTATACATGAACATATACTGACACAGTTGGGAAGTCAGTGTTGTACTTCTAGCGCTCCCAGCACTGAAGTAATGAGCTTATGTTCATAGTGCTGCAGTGATGATGCTGGCAGGGGAAATACCAGACACGTGTGTGTGTGTGTGTATGTGTGTGTGTGTGTGTGTGTGTGTGTGTGTGTCCAAAGGTCAGCACGTTCAGAGGGCCAATGAATGAATGAATGAATGAATCTGACATGAAGAATGAATGCAGGTTGCTGGATGAGGCCATTAAGAGTGAATTAATTCTTAGATATTACATTTAAAGATGGCTCCTGTTTTAAACAAAAAATAAACAAGAGATAACCCCCTGTATAAAGGGTTTTTATGCTGTGACTAATGGCTTTCCAAATGGTTAATAAATTACTCATTGATTCTTTATGACTGTAGATTTGCAGCTTATGAACTGATGAACAATTTTTGGTTTTGCTAAAAGTTTGACCACTGACCTAATTTTGTGATTTTAATTGTTTATTAATAAGTTACAACATTTATGGCTTTATTACTAACTAAACTTGAACAATGTCTGCTCCAACATGGTTTATCACAACCTGGAAACTCCAATTTGTAACAGTGATTTACACAGCCACCTATCTTTATTGAAGATTAGTCTTTTTAACATTTTCCAAAGTGAAAGTAAAAAACATAAAAATAGAAGGTAGGATGTTTTTTTTAATCATTTCAATAAAATAAATCTAGAACCTAAATAAAAATAAGTGTGTTTCAGGAAAATGTTACTTTTCTCTCAACTTTCTACTCAAATGTAATTTTGTGTAGTGTCATGAAGAAGGTGATTCTAGTTTTGTTTAAACCTTTTCTTTGAACTGCTTTCTAGCAGCAACACTTAGGACAGAGTTTTGTTTCAGTATTTGTAGATTTTGGAGGTTGAAGTTCAAACCAGTGTTCTTTCAGATTGAAGGTATTTTTTGTCCTGGATATAGTCACAAATTCTGTGTAAATCTTTTACCAAGAAGTAAACAGCTGGAAGAGGCCGACTTCCTTTCTCCAGCAGCTGGAAGAGCCTGAGCTGTGAAAACAGGTGTGGTGAAGCATCTACTGAGATTTAACCAGCTGACCACTCAACATGAGGCTGAACTGTTTACCCTCCACTGAAATTTGTAATATTTTGATGAGATTTCTCTTAAAGGCAACTTAGTGTGATAGTGAGTTTTTGTTTAATGTTGATGGTATTTACTATTTTCAACTTTTAATAGGTTTTTTTCAAATGACCTTTGACCCTCTTTCACAAACTGTGATGCGTACTTGGTGAAATCTAATTAAATGTAACCTTTTTTATTTAAGAGGTAACACTGTATGTAATTGAATTTTAAAGGTATGTGAGAGTGCAGTGACACAAGTGGAAAAAAATTCAAAAACTTTATTTATCTCGAATTTTGCTTTGTTCAGGTTCAGTTTGAAGTAAAGTTTTAGGTCGTAAGTGTGAAACCGGATAGATGAGTGTCTCTCTGGGTGTTATTGGATTATTTATACTGATGGCAGGCCGTAGTAGGAAAAGTACACAGAGTGGCAGTGGAAGGTCTATTTACGGTGGTCTTATCTGATATTGTGGTCGGACGCCACAAATAAATTACATACTGTATAGGAAACACTGTAGGATGATGTAATAGGCGGCTTTCCACACTCATGACACAGAGTCCATTATTGAGCCAAATTTAAGCCTGACTGGAGGAATTAGTGGTGTGACATGATATTTTTCAGGACTGGAGCTGTCATTTGAACTACCGGGGCTTTGGACCCATTAACTGATACAATATAACCTCTTGAGACTGTGCATCCACGTACATGTGGACATTACATTTTAGATTTTCTACAGTGTATACTTCACGTTTCTTAACAAAAAAAGGTCGTCTTTGTTTGTGGACACTATGTCCAATCCTAGTGTTTTTGTTTGTGGACACCCTGTTCTTCCTTCAAGTGGTAGCAAAAGCACAATACATCAATTAATGTGTTATTACCACTACTACTATAACTACTCTCTGTTCAAAGACAATGCTTAGTTTTTAGACTTATCAGGACCTAATAATCCCAAAGAGCTAGCAAACAAAAGCTTGGGTCTCAGGAGGGTAAAAGCAAACAGAGTCAAATAGGTTCAAATGACATGATTCTTTGTGTGGATGTGTCAGATTATATTTTATTGTGTAGTGCTGTTAAGACACTGCAGTACAGAAATATCAATAATATGTATGAGTTAATTTATAAACTGTGTATGTTTCAATGAGAGAGATCTGGTTGGTTTGATTTTCAACTGACCAATTAGTCTTAAATAACTCCTCAACAGAAATGTTTATTTAAAGGTTGTAATGACTCATTATCAGACATCAGATTCTCAGAAAACTATTCTCTATTAAAGATCTATTATTATTCAGAATCTAAATTCCTATTTTTATGCGCTCCTAACAAAGTAGTATAGGTTTGTTTTTGATCTGCACTTCAAAGTATAACCTTTATTTCTGCGTGTAATCTAAATAGTCACTGATGTCATAAGTATGCACACATGTTTCTGTTCACAAGTGTGAAAAGGAAAACTGACACCCTAAAAGCCTTTGTAGAGTCACAGCACATAAAGCACTGAGGGCTGTTTTTCTCAGTAGTCTGTGTAAATGCTGTAGAAATCCCCTTGATATATAATGTTTGAAAGCAGAGAATTCAGTTTTAATATGTGTATTTTTTTGTTACATCTTCTGTAGACAAAAGCATTTTACTCCTACTGGGCAGAGCCAGCAACAGTCAAGAATATTAAAAGAGGCCTGGCCAGCTTACTGCAAGTACAGCTCAATACTGGGAAGGTTATAGAGGTAAACAACATGATATTTCTCCTATCACATTTACTTTTTATCATATGTTCATACATGTAACTTGAATTGCATCTTTTAACAGAATGATGTTTCTGGGAGGTGTACGGTTGAATACAAGGCAGCAAAAGGTCAAATAACCAGAACCAAGATCCTGGACACATGTAAGACTCCAGAGGCTGGATTTACAACACAGAGCAAGGTGAGTCAATGTCTAGACCAACTCATCCTGCTGACTTATGAACTTTGGTGAGTAGCTTACACATTGTCTCTAAATGTCCCCTCTGGTAGGTCTTAGGTGTGAACAGGAAGGACAGTTCTGTTACAGTGTTCACACTTGAAGACGGTTTCATCCGCTCAGCTGTAGCTGAAGAAACGCACTCACTGGCTGTTAATGCTCGCAGATCTGCTGCAGCTAAAGTGGTGTCCAGGTAAATACTTTTTCAGATAAATTAATCAATGGTTGTGTGTTTCATAATTGCACATTTTAAATTTGTATTTCCTTTATTCCCAGGCAAACACTCACATTAGTAGGTACAGAGGCTGGGCCACTGGAGGCTGCTGGGAAAGATGCTGCTGGTGTTGTCAGATCTATTGATGACAAACTGGCTGCTGTCGGTGTTGTGGCTGAGAAGGTCAAATCTCAGTGCAAAGGCTGTCCATCAGTGAGTACCTGTATACTTTGATACAATGAATCTTCACATTGACACTCACAGTTTTGTGTACTTTCAGGGTGCACACATTCTTCTGAACATCATGCACAACCTTAGTGATAGACCAGGGCTGTTCATTTACAAATTCAGTTAGGTCACATTTTAAAAACTCAGACGCTACACTGGGTCAGATGTGGTCAGCACCCAGTCAGCAGCATTTATAATGACAAATTTCAGACTTTCTGTGCAGGTGCATTAAAATACTTGCCCACTGATCTTTTGGTCCTTCTAACCCTTCCTCTGAGAAAAGGGGTTGAGCTGCATGAGTTATTAATACAAATTGACTTTTAATAGTTCTGTGTTAGTAAGCAGGTATTTTTTTTTACACTGCAATTACCGACTGAAGATGATCTGCCGTCTAATCCCCTCTCCCCTGTGTTCTCCCTCTTAGCTTTTTGAACATTGGCAGGCTGAAAAGAAGCAGCTGGAGCCAGCGAGCCTGTCCAAAGCCACGGCTCCTCGCAGCTTCCTGGCCCTCATCCAGAGCATTAGGAAGGCGTCCAAAGATGAGATCCTCAAAGTGCTGAAGAGCGCGAGCAAGACATCTCTGTAAATAAGCTCCTCCTCCTTTTCAATATTTTATTTCCGTCCTGCTGACACTGCTGTTTCAGTGGATTTTTTTTACCTTTTAAGATCGCAGGTATCTTGATTTAGTTTTCTCACTCGGTGCTGCCCCGTTCTCGTTCTGCTGTTATCAGACCTCAGGTGGTGGATGCTGTGACCTCCTCCCAGACTACTGCATCTCTGGATGCCATGCTTGAATTCCTTAACTTCACCGATGCCAAAGGTTTGGTTCTGCAGGAGAGGTTTCTCTATGCATGTGGCTTTGCCTCACATCCGAACGAGAGGATGCTCCGGGCTCTGCTGGTGAGTGCTACGTTAAGTGTAACAGCTTCTATCATGTACTGTGTACCTGTGTTTTGTATGAAGAAAAGATGTACACCACCTGCAGTGGATTTTATTTAGGTGCTTTAATCCAATGTAACTGTTTGTTTTTTTTACCTACAAGGAAAAAATGGCACCTAAGAGGATTAAAACAAAAAAGATTTCATGTTTTCAGTATGTGAGGAAATTTCATAGTTTAAGCCACAGTTGGATTGCTGAATTAGTTGGCTGCCTTATTCGTCTAATTTTCTTGGAGTAGGGGGGGTATAAAACAAACATTATGTTTTTAGTTCTAAGAGTAAATCTCCAAAAGTAATTGTTATTATCCTTTAGTTATGCACCGTAATGTTTTCTTTTCAGGATATCTCTAAAGGAAAGATTGGCAGCACTGACATCAAAGAATCTGTGGTGATCATTATGGGAGCCCTGGTCCATAAACTGTGTCAGAAAGGAGGGTGCGATTTGCCGGTGAGATTCCAATAATATATTATAAGTAACACCTTAGAGAGAATAAAACTACAGTGTTTATTATAAAACTATCTTTAAAGACTTGAAAGTGTATAATTTCTTCTGTGGAGTATTTTAGAAATGTAACAAATGTGAAAAACAAACAACTGATTCTTCTGTTGTTTGTTTTCCTCTCAGACAGTGGTTCAGGTGAAGAAGATGATTTTAGATGGTCCTGACAGCACAAAGGTTGAGTCTGAGGTCCAAATGTACCTTCTGGCCTTGAAGAACTCTCTACTTCCTGAAGCCATTCCCATCTTTACCAAATACGCCGAGTCAGAGGTGGGAGCTTTCAATACCATCGCCCTTACGGCCCTCCAGAGATATGATGTCAGTCTCATGACCATTGAGGTAAGCCACAGTGTGCACTACAGTTTTTTAATCGATGTTACTGCTGTGTGGATGTAGCTAGACTGACACCAAATATCATTCTGTCGTCTCATGTTTTAGGTTAAACAGACAGTAAACAGGGTTTACCACCAGAATCAACGAATCTATGAGAAAAACGTGAGAGCCGCTGCCGCTGATGTCATCCTCAGCAGCAACCCCTCGTACATGGAGGTGAAGAATCTGCTGCTGTCGATTGGAAACCTGCCTCATGAAATGAACAAATACATGCTCTCTAAGATCCAGGACATCCTTCGCTTCCAGTTGGCTGCCAGGTCTGTTACAGGAACCGACTAGATTGACAAAAATAACTGATGTAACAAAATATTAAGATGATTTTAAGTTATGCCAATGACGACATCTTCCTTTTATGCATTTTTCAGCAAAGTCATCCGACAAGCTATGAAAGACATGATCTCCCACAATTATGATCGGTTTGCAAAAGTTGGGTCATCATCTGCATACTCAGGATTCATGGCACGTAAGTGTAAAACCATCGCCAATGAGTCAAAAGTAGAAATGTTGAAATACTTCCAATTTGAAATCAATTCAAATAATATTGAAATTCAAGAGAAGTCAAGAAAACATTCAACTTTTTAACAATTTGTAGCACCTTTAAGCTCAGTAAGGCCGCTGTTAAAGTGTACTCCTCCATGTTTTAAGTGATCAGAGAATTAACATCACAGTGACGTACATGCTAGTTGAGTACTTTTTATACACAGTGTCTGAAAAGG
>OOFC01002296.1:0-10539 GCA_900323345.1 Pseudochromis fuscus | reverse complement strand
TTTTTTTAATAATAATAATAATAATAATACTCCGTCTGTAACTGTCGATGTGATATTGATTAAATTTTCCCAACTTTGTTACAAGCCGGATTTGGTACATGTGATTTGCTGATATATATATATATTTTCTTTTTGGAGAAGTATACTCCATGATTCAAGTATTTGTTTGTGCAAAACATTCACATTTGAGTAAGCTGAGACTGGTATTGTCTTGCACTCTTAATTTTTGATTATTTTTGTTTCCTATAATTTCCTATTGGTTGGTTACCATTAAATTTTCTGTAGATTACATAACTGATCATTTTGATGCATTCTTACCATATGCCATTCGTTATAGTATTTTCTATTTCTCTTTATCACTGTGCCATCTGTGATATCTGTGTCTGGAAAACTAAAAATGAAGTATCATGTCCACATTACTACTAACAAAGCATGAAACATACTATGGATAATGTAATTAACTGTCGTCCAGAAGAGATGTTTGAGGTCATTACAAACTGTACACCTTGCATGACAACTGAGACCTTTATGTCAACTTGCATTACTTCTCAACTTTTACCTCATGACTCAACTCAGAATATATTTCCCTTCCTCTGCTGTTGTGAACCTAAGCTTGAATATTAAGTGAATCAGTGTGGTTTTAACTTGTTGTTCTCCCTTCGCTTCAGCCTGTGTAGACCAGCTCCCTCCTGGATGAAGCCACAGTGGTCAGGATGCAGACGATTAAAACAGTGGAGACCCAGGTTCCCTTTTTAAAAGAGAGTTTCTTCACTACCACTTTCAAAGGCAGGAGGAAGAGCAGCGTTACCAACCTCCTCCGAAAACAGCAGCACTCACTTCTTCACCAGCAACAGTGCATTTTAGAGGACCAACAGAACAACGCTAAGCAGTTTCATCCTCCTCCCATTGACAATGGACCAGGGCGGCAAACTCCAGAGCATCAGCGCCTTGCTCGCTCGAACAGCAGCCCGTTATGCAAGACAGCTGAGTGTGTGGGAGCAGATGGGGATAGAAAGGAGGGGCAAAAAGAGAGAAAGGATCAGACCGTGAGAGAAGCTGTGCAGGGGAGGGGGGGAGAGCGAGGAGTGAGTGGTAGTGAGCCCGTGGCTGTCAGTGCCAGTCTCCTCCTCCTTTCATCATCAGCATCAGCAGCGCTAGGGGAGGCAGCATCATCCTCACAGCTGCCTTTAACTGTGGTGGGCAGACAGCAGGGATTAGCCAGCACTAAAAGGGCTCTGACCAGCAGAGGACCAATACAAATAGCAGCCCAGGAGGAAGCCCGGCATGCCCAGCCTCGACCCCAGCAGCATGGCCTGTTAGCCAAAGGTGTCCGCCTGTTCAGGAACATGGGGAACCAGGAGGCCAAGCAGAAGAAAGGAGGAGGAAGTGGTGGGACGGCAGGGGATGTCTCCTGTGACGGTGAGGCTGACGAAAGAGAAGTGGACAAAAAATCCAAAAAGTCCAACAATAAGGTAAATAAAGGAGGAGGAGAACACAACGGGAAGAAGAAATCAAAGTCGGAGTCCAAAGGTTCTGTGTTTTCCGGCATGAAGATCAGGAAGAGTTTATCCAAGGTGAAAGGGCTGTCTAAGGATGACATGTTGGAAGATGGGAGGTCAGGGAACTTTGGCAAAACTGGGCTCAAGCCTGGTGCAGAGGCGAGTTTGTCGGCTGATGAGATGGGCATGCTATCAGATGTCGAGGGAGATCCAAGCCATCTGACCGCAGACAGCCACCAATCTGTGGCGGATGAGATTGGCCGCAAGACAAGCTCAGGGTCAGATGCTGACCTCTACAGCTTTCACTCAGCAGCAGATGAAAATGAAGACCTGCTCTCTGACATCCAGCAGGCCATACGAGACCAATGTGTGGCCAGTGACAGGGAAATGGTGGCTGACCGCTTTTCTGAGGGGCCCATCTCTCAGGACAACAAAGTCCCAAAGCAGGTAATATCTCTCCAGGGTTTTACTCTGGACAAGGGAGATTTGTCTTTACCTGTTGGCAGTGAAAGTGTAACGCAAGAACTAAACGAAGAGTATAATAAGATTGATAATGAAAGCAGTGATGTAGCCATATCAAGAAATTCATCTGGTCCGGGGTCCCTGAGTGAGAGTGGACCACCGTCTTCAGCTCCAGACACAGAGAGAAGCAGTGGCAGCATTTTCCCAAAGACTAACAGTAGTTACAGCTTCCCAGACACTACAGCCACCACCACCTCATATGAAAGTGCTGAGGAGCCCCAGGATGACCTGGAGAGCCCGGTTCTGCAGAGTCAAGGTACACACAGCAAAAGCCCATGTATTCCATGTGTCCGTGTGGACCCTGTGTCAGCAGGGACAGGGACAATCGGGGCCCACAAGAGTGCAAGCAGCACTGACCTCTCTCTGGAGAGGGAGGAAGAAGAGATTGGGAGACGGGACTTTCTGTCCCTGCAAAGGAGGAAGAGTAGCATGTCTATCAGCCAGCTGACCACAGACAGCCCCCCCGGTTCTCAGTCCAGACGAACGTCCTCAACCTCCCCCTCAACTGTCAAACTTTACCCTCCAGTCCACCCCTCCTACGTCAAGACCACCACCAGGCAGCTCACCTCTCCGATCGCCTCCCCCATTACCAGCCCCCACGTGCCTAGGAAAACAGATGCCACCACCGCTTCATTAGAGTCAGGTGGAGCTCAGGGGCTCAGGAGGCGCAAGCAGAGGTCCTGCTCCATTGGTGGACCCCTCAGTGTGTCTGCAGACTGCTCCCCAGATCAGGAGACCCCAGAGAAGAGTTACCCAGGTGGGATTTACTGGACATTGGGCTCCAGAAGAGCACAATATGGAAGGAGGACGTCCTCGTCCTCAGTACCCTACTTGGACGTCTTCTCCGGTGAGTCACACATCAAACAATGGACTGTACATGGTATAAAGGTATAACAGAGAACCGCATAAACTGTCAAATATATATTAATTAAAAAAAAACACACACACCTGCAATTAAAGTGTGTGTTTTCTTGAAACAGCTGGACACTGTAGCTTTCAGCAGATGTTATTGAAACAGGTGTCAACAGGTCACAGTGCTTGTGGGGGACGACCTTCAGCTGCAGAATGTTTCTATAGGAGAATCAGTGTAATAGGTTTTGGACAGTACTGGAGGTCTGTGATGTAAATGAATGAGTTGCATTAAATAAGTCACATAAATTCTATAGGTTTAATGAGATTTCTTGACATTGAGAATAAAATACAATATCACCAGTCACTTTTTTAATGTATTAGACCATCATCTGTCTATCCATTAACTCTTCTGCTCTCACAGAAGCAACATTTTCCTGATTGAGGAAAGTATCAGGGGAAAATAAATAAGCTTTTTAAAATATTTGACTTAGTTCATTATTTAATCCTGTGGTTGCTGGAGAGTCCTATAGTGAGCTGAATGTGTCTATTTGTTTTGCTCCAATCTAATTTCAGGGTATTATGCAATTGAATTTTGCCATAATTATAGCATTTAATTCAAAAAATTAAAATTCTGATAGCTTACATGTACATTATACAAATGATCACAGCAGGAATCCTGAACTTATTATTTTAAAGCACAACAGCTCATGAAACCAGTGATACACAGTCGAGGTTGTTTATTGAGAAGTGTCTTTACAACAAATGTCTTCTTCTGATAAAACAATGCTCCTCTGTCCTCCTCTCTGTTGTGAACCTTTTCAAGAGCTCAGCTGTTCTCCACTGTCTGTGCCCATGCTCATAAGTCAGATCACCGAATGACAACACTGCCACCCACCCACCCACGGCGAGGCCATCCTCCCACGCCACTGGCTCAGACAAAAACACACATGCACAAACACACACAGACAGCACACACTTGTGGATGCTAAACCCAAGTGACAGTTTATCTGCATGACAAAAATAAGGCATGATGTGGGATCCATTCGCATTTCATCATGTGAATTTACTCTGAATGGTGTAAATTCTTTGTATTTTATATTCACAATGAAGTTAACATTTGGTCCATCTCACAATCCACGACTAGAAACATGTATTCTGTCCTATTTTTATTCACAAAGATTCACTGACTCACCAGCTCAGTGTTGCATGTGATCAGGTGCGTGAGTCTGTCAGGTCACATCTGGCCCTGAGGAGAAAGTAGAAGGACAGTAAGAAGGAAGGAAAATATTTTAAAAAGGATGGTTTACAATATATTCCCTGAGATTAAATCCAGATATTCTGAATGCTCAATCCTGTGAACAAGTGATTTTTATTTGGATATAAATCAAGACTTGAAGACTAGTGTATTTCTCTCTAAATTTTCTCACAGGAAAACACAGTATTTTCAGCATTAGCCTTCGTCAGTGTTTTTCAAATTAGTCCAAATTGCTTAACTCAGTGTCCACGGGACCATGAGTCACAGGACTTTAATTGATCTGGTGCTGTATCCTGAATCACATGGTAAAAAGAAATATATAAAGCTTGTCTTACAGCATTAAAAACTGTCTGCACAGTGTTTCAGGGTTGGGCTCTCTGGGCTGTTTTTGTTCAGGTTTCACATTCCTCTGTAGTCAGTATTTTTTCCAGCCTCTAAAGATTCCTGCTGCTCTTGCCATCATAAAGAAACAGGATTCCTCTGTAATTTACACCTGCTGTGCTCTGAGATTATTTTTTCATTTACTCTATGGACATTGAAATAGTTTGTTTACAGAGGTAGAGACAATCTACTTTGTATTTTACTGTATTATATTAAAATTAAACCCCTACAACCAGACTACAGGGTTAAACTCTTTAGTTGTAACTATTGTAAACTAAAATCATCATTCAAAAATTGTAAGTCAGATTATTACATGTACTGTGTGATAACTTAGCATTTGTAAATTTTCTGCACTGCGCAATTAACACCACCTCTGTTGTCACCCACATGTAAATGGTGTGAATAGACTTTGCACATGTAGGTGTTTAATTATCACATCTGAAACATTTCTTTTCAAGTCTTTGCTCAGATTAACATGAGTTGCCTTCTTAAACCTTGAATTCAGTGTATTTAAAGTGTTCAGATGAATTGAAGCATCCCTCTCTGACCTCGAAAATAAAACTCTGCCTCCCTCAGTTTCACCACTCTTCCTCTTTATTTCTTCTCTGTTCTCAGGTCGCACTCTTTTGGAAAGGCTTTGTGTGCATCATGAAGACAAGTCTGCAGAGGAGGAGGCGAAAGAACTGTGTCACCGAATGCTGGTTCAGGGTCTGCTGCACCCCTTCAGCGATGGCACCACAGAGCTCCATGGTGACAGCCCCGTCTCGGCAGTCTTCAATGTAAGACCTTCCTCTTCACTGTCTGTCTCCACGCTTGTTTTACAAGGATGATGACATGCAGAGAGTTGCCCTAGATTAGCTCATTTCTACTTACATACATAGATACACACACACTTTAAAAGGCTAGAACTACATTACAACAGTTTGATTTTGATTAAACTTAATAAGTTATGGATCTTGTTCCTGATTTTTCTCAGGGGCTGAAAAATTCACATTTCTAATATTAACTTTTCATACTAGTGTAGGGTCTGAAGATGGTATGCTGGTTAAAGAAAAAAAGTGCCATGAAATAAAACACTCAAAGAATATACAAAGCACAAAGTAGCATAAAGCAAACTGCAGTCTCCAGCTTATGTTCACTATACAGAGCCGTGCAGAAATAATCCAATGTATGTTTCTATATATATTTCCTCGTTACTATGATTCATCTCGGGGAGATTTCATTTCATTACCTGAAGAGCAGCGGTGCGTGTAGACAGGGTGACCATGTGAAAGTTGATTTCATGAATGTTTAATTTTCCATGCCAGAAATGCTTTGCTCAGACACATAATCACACATGCATCACATTCCCCTGCACAGTTCACCACGGTCACTGTCAGAGCCACTTCTATCATGTTCCCTTCAACTGAACTGTGTTGGTCTGCTGTAGGTTTGAGTTCACATATTGGAAAACGGTACAAGATATTGTTATATACATATTATAAATACACTTAGAGGTCTGTGTGCTGCTTTACATTAGTTGTGTGGATGGATGCCTATTGTCCCTTTTTATAATGACTCTACAGATGGTAAAAACAATTTGGTTTATCATCAGATATACAGGATTTACTGGCCTGTATAAAATGTCCATGGCAGAAAAGGAGTTTCACCAACAGCTGATCCTGTTTTTTGCTTTGTTTTTAAATCTCAAGACCTATTAGATACAATTACAAATGCCTTTTAATCGTTAACTGTATAGGATTGTATTGCTGTAGGCATGTTAGCATGCTGATGCATTTATTTAGCTCTGCTGTGTCTAAGTACAGCCTCATAAAACAGCTACCATGACTGTAGTTATTTTTATTCATTTATTTATTTTTTTGTCAAATACCATAGAATCTGATCAGATTAGTGTTGGTCTTCGGCTGCACAGTGCAGCTACTCTGCAGAGGCAGATGCATAAACATGTATTGTACATATTTATATGCACATAAAGGTACAGTATGCATACATGCACACAGACAAAAGCAAGATTACCCGCGAGACGATGCACGGCTCTAAAGCTGTTTCATTCACATAAATACAAATCCCTCACATACAATAACACCTCATTTCTGCTTCCTTACTGTGCAACCAAAATAGGCCACAAATGAAGAGCACTCTCTTTTTATATGCAATCTGCCAACGGTTCACAGTTGCATCAGTATATTAAAGACACACATGTATTCGTATACACAAAAGGACAGCCTGAGACACCCATACATGTTCAGGATTTTCTTTGCATGGCTGGATTAATAGCATCCCCTCTGACACTCACTCAGTCACACAGACACACACACACACACAGACACACACACACATCTGTGCTTGCGTAGACCATCTGCTGACCATGTTATGTAACAGCTCCACGTGCCTTGGGCTCAGGCTGCTCTTCCCCAGCAAAAAGCTCACCATGTCAGGATTGGACAGAATTGTCCTTGCTCTGCATACTTCAGTCCAGGGTTTGGCCCGGAGTCCTGCATTATTCAGGCTGACCATAAATAACCTTTTGCTGTTGCCTTCAAAAGTACATATCTCATTGTTGCTGCTTTCTATCTTACAGCTAATCTCCCTTTTAAAATAAATCCCCAGTCTGTCTTTGCTTCTCTGCAGCTTTTTCATTTAAAGCCTTTTAATATCTCAAACCTTTCTACTCTTTTCCTTTTAAAGTTATTTTCCATCTTAAAATTAATCACTTACAGCATTAATTCTGTCCACTCTTTCTACATCTCCCTTTCCTTCTTTTCCCATCTGTATCTTTCATCTTCTATTTGTCCTCCACTTTGCTACCTAAATATGGCATTGTATCCCCTTTCACTGCTGTAATATGCTGGGGTGAACAAATAAATGAGTGGTGTGTTTCTTGTTCTGCATATACCCTGAAATTGAATACTCCATCAGCTACATTCAAACCATGAACGGGGTTTGAGGAGGATGAGTATCTCAGAAGTCTGCATAAATCAGGTGTCATCCCCTTTATACTACAAAATATTGCAGAGATGATAAATACTAGTTAATAAATTCTGTCTTGTTATGTGTCAGGTTGCTATGGTCCACTAAGAAAAACCTTAATGTGATGCAATATAACTCCCTAAAAAAAGAATTGACACTTATGCTCACACACACACATTAATACTTTATATATTTAAAAAAAAAAAAAAAGCTAAATATGTGATCTAAACATTCATGGCATTGCTTTATTCTGGCACATTAGCCTGTGGTGTGTCACTGCTCACACCAGGTTCCTTGCATGATTTTCTCCATTTGGGTATATGTAAGTAATTATTTCCAACAATTAAGGAAAATTGGATAAAGGTAAACAAACATGGACAGCACAGGAAGTACCTTTTTTGTTTTTTTTATCTGACACATTCACCTCTGCACTTGAGAGCACTACTCTAAATACGTTTCAAGGTCTTTGTGGGTGTCTGTTGTTACATTATTAGGTGTTGACTTCAGAGTCATCAAAATAAATCCTGTATCATTCTAACAATATAAATGTGCTTATTTAGTTAGAGGTTAGATTTAGTTAGGTAGATAATTAGCTGTTTGCTTGAGATGATTAGGACTGTACTATTTATGAAACGTGCCATCCAGTACATTTAAAGGATTAGCATTTTTGACCTTGACCAAAAACACAGACAAACGGTGGCAGATCCAGCTTAACATTTTGACATGAAGACCAACAAACTACCTCGACCCTCTGCACTGTGACTGGGGAGTCGTAGTCTTTTTAACACTAAACAGAAACATGAAGAAGCTCGTTTCCACAGAGGCTGCACATCAACAGATATGGGTATGAAATGAGTCGAGGTGGAGACAGAATCCAGGAAGTATTTGTTTTGGCTGTTTGAGGCTCAGGTTTTAAATCTCATCCTCTCCACATGGCCCAGTGTATTCCAGATCACTCAGTAAAGCCAGGACAAGATGAAATGGAGAGGGAGTGTTTGTTGTGTTGAAATAAATATTACAGACATGATAGTTACCTCTTGACTGAGAGCTACTGGCTACACAAACACAAAACTTCATGGCTCCAGAGCTTGTTATCCTCCTGTGTTGTGTACTGCAGAACCATTATCATTCACTGACATGCCCAGTGGATGTTATTAACCTTTAATCAGGCTGCATCCTGTCTTTGCACGCATTGTATATCCATAGAGAAAGGGTACTAGTCCTCGAGGGTGCACATGGTGACAGTGTATGCACTTTCTTATTATAACTGTGTGCAGGAGGAGCAGCTGTACACTTGGGCTTCTGTCGGCCTGCCAGTGTCTTCCCACCTGTGGGAGCTTTACGGGGGGCGAACCACAGGCAGAGTTCAGAGCTTGAGATCCTCTTTGCATCAATCATCAGCCAAGACATCAGGCGCCCTCCACTTTCAGGTTGGTAACATCCCCTCTTCCTCGGTAAACGTTGTTTTTGTTTTTTTTTACACAATGTTTGTCCTGTCTACACAGGGTGGGTAATTTGTGCTTTGGAAATACATGCAGTTGCAAAGTGTAAAACATCACAGGTTTCTGCAAAGTGTATTCAAAGCTTTCATCCAAATTATGTGTAGAGGTTAATCCTTTAGTAAATATGTCTGCAAAACCCACCTGCTGGCGGATATTCTCACTTCATGTGATGCTACTATGAATGTTTTTTTCCAGCAGAGGGAGGACATTTACATGATTTACCATTTCAATACAATTCAAAAATATAAATCCAACATGCTGAGAAAACACTGCATTATTTCTTGTAGGCACACAGATTTAAATACAAGTTTATGCCAAATATAGATTGTGTGAAGTACTTTGAAATAAAAGAAAATAAATAAAAAATAGTGTATGATTTGGAAATGTTGTTTGAGAGGAAAGAAAAACCCTGAGGAAACACTCCATTTATTCACTAGGGGGTTTTAGGGTCTTGAAGGACAGACTATGTTTGATACATAGTGGATTTTGATTCAAAATCTGACACATTACTCCCCATGTGGAGCTCAGTGTTGACTAAATGTTTCAACTGCAAATTGTTCTTTGTCCACTAGAGGTCAGGCTTGTTTTGAAAGACTTGTGAAAGTAGTAGGGTGAAACTCCCTGTTTCCTAGAAGAGTTAAAAAATTAGAAGGGCCATACTGACTGAACACTCTCCTTAAGACTCAACGATGTGACCACAACTGGGGAATGTACGAGCAGACACAACCCTCCACATGTGAGGCCCAGCGAGACTCGCTGTCTCTGGGGTCAAATCTCTTGGTATCCCCTCATCCCTGCTCTAACCAGTCTGGAGCCAGAGGTCTGATGGAGTCTAGACATAATGGATTTTTTTGACCCTTCTTTAGCTCATAGCTCTGTCACTAAGCTCCATCAGTTGTGGGTGTTTTATTGTTTTTAAATTTATTGAATGATAATGTGTCTAAGATTTACTAGTACATTTTATGACTGTTTTTCAACACTTGAAAGTACAAACCTTGACAAAGAACAAATGTTTTATGCTGGAAAAATACATTTTCTGTTTGTGAATTGTTGGACTTTAATTTGAAATCTTTTTTCTTTTTTTTCTTTTTTTTGGTTTACTGAAAGACCGAATCCAGCAGGTTAAAATCCGGTCAGTCATCCTCAGAGGATGAAAGCTGTCTCATCCCTCAGTTGGAGAGGACCATCGATGACCTGCGGATTAAGATTGCTGTGTTGCAGGGCCAGCAGGCCTCCTTGGCAAAGGGCAGTGGGGATAATATGGGAGCTCTGGGCAATGGCCACCACCAGGCCTCACAGATGAGAGGAGGAAGACTGGGGAAGATGAGCCAGGAGGTGTCTGTCCAGACCTCGCCTGTGGAGGAGGGGTTTAAGTTTGACGTGCCTTTGAATGGAGGATCAGGCGGCGTGTCATCCTCCGTTTCATCCTCCATTCCCAAATCTACACAGAGCTTTGTCTGCACGTGCCAGCAGAGGCAGCAGAGCAGCGGTCCACCATGTCCTCCACCTCCTCCTCCTCCACCAATCTCTGGGGGCGTGCCTCCACCTCCACCACCAC
>OOFC01002290.1:21619-41251 GCA_900323345.1 Pseudochromis fuscus | reverse complement strand
GTTCTTGCCATAATATGAATTTTAACAGTTGTCCAATAGGGCTTAACCTGACTTCTGCACAACACAACTGATGGTCCCAACCCTATTGATAAAGCAAGAAACTCCACTAATTAACCCTGATAAGTCACAGCTGTTTCAGGTGACGACCTCTTGAAGTTCATCCAGATAATGCAAAGAATTTGCAAAGTAGTAATCAGACCAAACGGTGGCTATTTTGAAGAAACTAGAATATAAAACATGTTTTCAGTTATTTCACCGTTTTTAATTAAGTACGTAACTCCACGTGTGTTCATTCATAGTTTTGATGCCTTCAGTGAAAATCTACAATGTAAATAGTCATTAAAATAAAGAAAACACATTGAATGAGAAGGTGTGTCCAAACTTTTGGCCTGTACTGTATATATATAGGAATATTTATATCATACAAGACATATAACAACATCACTCCCACCTTCTTTTTGATTCATATGTAAGTATTTTAATCATCAATTTAATCATTTTGAAAGCAACTTTTCCTGCAAAAATTCAGTTGAAGATTTTTCTTTTCATTTTCAGCCACAGCACAGTGATTAAATCACATTTCACTGCTGACTTTGGGAAATTGCAATGCACAATTTTCACAATAGAAAAAAACTTTCCTAGATTTAATTAAAGCAGGTTAGTCTACAATTGAAGAAATTGTTGTGTCACTATAAAGATGTTCTTCATAATGCAAAAAAAGGTGTTGAAGGCTTGTGAACGGGTCCACATCCATTCATTATTAATGCCTAAATTCTGTCAACACATCAGTATATACAGTTTTGATTTCAGTTTTTCCCAGACCAAAAACATCTGTGTTTTGTCATGCAAGATCCAAAATCTTTTCACGGTGTTTAAAATACATTTTCTGCTATTGTACTTCAGGAAGACGCAGTGGAAATCCGACCCATCCCGGACTGCCCCAAAGAACACAGTGGAGAACGCATCCTGGTCCGATGCCAGGCCATTAAGTATGTCATACATTTTCATTACACCGTAGGAGGCAGCGTGGTGCTATAATTTAAACAGATGCTTCCTTTTTATCTTACAAGTTGAACACGGGGCCAACAGTTGGTGCTGTTGAAGTGAAATTATTCTGACACCCCCTTGTTTATGGAGATGACCTTTTGCTGAGCATTTAACACACAGTACATTGCTGTGTTTCACATCTGATCGTGACTTAAGAGACTGAGTGGTTGTTTCAAGAAGTCGTGCAGTGACGGACGGAGCGGCGGCGTGGATGGGTGGAGGAGTGCTGTGCAGATGTGGTTGTTCTCCCGAAAATCTCCGTCCCTCCCTCTCCCTGTGGGATACTCTGTCTTTCTCTTTGTCTTTTTTTACTCTATCATTCCCACACACACACACACACACACAGTTCCCCTGCTTTACACTCTTGATCTCCTTCGTCCCTGTGCAACCCATAACACTGCCAAATGTCTGAGCTGAACTGATTTCTCTTCTTTCTAGTGGTTTGGCTGCTTCGCTCCCCTGTCCTCTTTATCCCTCAGTTCAAACATGTCATCACTTACTGTGGTGCATCTGGTTACTTACCATGATAACTGTAATCTACAGGGACAGACTAGAATGTAATCTAAGTAGAATGAATAGAAAAACAGATCAGTAATGGTTCAGTATTTGTATCTTTTGTTGTAATTCAAAGAGTAATTTGCTTTTCTTTCTGGCTTCACAGGTTTGAAATTGAAATTGAGCCTATATTTGCTACCATGGCCTTGTATGACCTGAAGGAGAAGAAAAAGGTAAGAAAATCATTGGAATATCAAATTCACAGTAGTTCTTGTTGTTTTTACTCTCGTTAAAGGTTGTAATGTCAGTTTACTTGTAAATGTCAGTTTACTCACATTAGTGGTTCATGGTGTTTCATGTTGGATCCCCTCATGTCCACGCTTTTTGTTTGTGGACTTATTCACTGGAATCTTGTCCCCATGTCCAACATATTATGTATTATCTGTAGGACAAATAAAGTCCAAGTCTAGTCAACCATGTTAGTGGTAAAATCTATGAACCTAATGTTTCCAAATATGGTAAATGGTATTTCTATAGCACTTTCTTGACCTTAGCTAGGTCCCAAAGGACTTTACAAATATAATAATATAACTTTATTTATAGAGCACTTTTTTAAACACATGTTACAAAGTGCTTTACAGTGATAAAATGTAGCGCACATAAAGAAAGAGAAATAAAATGAAATAAAATAAAATAAAAATACAGTGGTGCGCAAAGAAACACAGCACCTCATTCACCCATTCACACACACTCATACACCAATGGCTATAGCTGCCATGCAAGGTGCTAGCCAGAATTGGGAGCAACTTAGTTAGTTAGTTAGTTGGTTGGTTGGTTAGATAGTTAGTTAGTTAGTTAGTTGGTTAGTTTATTCCGAAAATGCAAATAACACAAATAACAGACTTACTGAATGTTACCAAACAAATTAATTGCACAACATAATATAGAAGTGAAAACTGAGGAAGCAAGACAATAATAAAATACAGAAAAAAGTATAGAAGAAAAAAAAGTGTATGAGAGAATAATGTATATAAGAAAAAAACAAGTGACATATCCGAAAAGGAGTGAGAAGAAGCATAGCTTATTTGGTCTTACCCCAATGTCTAAACTTCAGTGTCTTGCCCAAGGGCACTTCGACATGTGGACAGCAGGACCTATCACTTTGATTACTTCAAATCAAAACACAGGAACACAATCTGATATCACTTTCTAACTGAGTTAACAGGTGTTCTACCACAGAAACAAACACGAAATACATAAGCAAAGTACCGTATTTTCCAGACTATTGAGCGCACCTGTCTATAAGCCGCTATTGAGTTTATTCAAACAGGTTCATGTGGTCCACTCTGACCGGGTCTGATGTGTCAATCGGCAGAACGGAGCTTGCTAGCTTGTAACGAGCTTCGAGCCGCCGATACATGAGAAACACTGGTGTTCAAGTTCAAAACGTCGGAAAAAAGTAGCGGCTTATAGTTCGGAAAATACGGTAAATGTTTCAGGTCTGGACTCACAATCACTCTATAGGCCCAATCAAAATGTTTAACAGCAGCTTTTGCATGTAATGTGCTTCCTGTAGATGCAGGGAGGTCTTGTAGTTTCCTTAAACAGTCTGCATGGTAGAGAGAGGGATCAGTGTAATCTATCAGGCTTTATGTCTCATCGTTCTCACATATTTATGCCCTTGGGGGTCGTCATGTTTGCTTCTATAACTGTTCATATTTCACAGTGTTTTCTCAGTCAACTGTTCTAAGCTAAGGCTGTTTGCATGTTTTTTATGGATTTACGCAGCTGGATAGTTTTTTGGGGGGGTGAAGGGGCTGGAGGGATTAAGCGCTCATGGGTCTCTCAGGGTTTTAGCCACCAGGCTCGCCCTCTCCTCGGTGCTGCCCTGCGGCTTTCTAACTGGTCTGCAGGACTAATGACTCTAAGACGCTCTGCTGGGTAAGACAGGGCAATTTAATGCCCTGTAATTTTGGAAATGGACTGCGTGCAGTGTAAGCCAGTCATGGGACAACTCTCCAGTACAAACATCTTTCACATATATGTCAAAGAGTGTATTATAAATGAAGGATAGTTTCACTTCTGCTTCCTTCTGCTGTCAGCCTGTAGGAGCAGAGCTGAAGTGTGACATTGGATTTTGCTTAAGGTGACTAATTTTATTACGTGCTGAGCCAAAGTGTGTCCTTGTGAAGGTTAATACAACTTCCTGCCTGTTACGTTGAGTAGAGACAGAGCCAGACTGTTAAAAAGCTCCGAAGCGAGCCTCTTTCTGAGTGAAGAAGAAACTGTCAAGCTTGTTTTGTCAGTTAGATTTAATTGTAGTGGAACTGTGAAGCATTCGCCACTGACCCATTTATCTCTGAACTGTTCACTTTATGTTTACTTTCTGTCTCTCTTCCTCAGCGTAGCCGTTTCTTTTTCTTCTCAAGAGCCTTCGCGTTCGTTCACATTTCTGCGCCTCACTCTGTTCTCCCGCTGTCTCTCGTGCATTTTGGGGAAAAAAATCGCGTTGCTGTGCCTTGTGTTTGTTTTCGTTCTCATCGGTTTTGTTGTTTCACATCTGCAAAAATCTGCAGCAGATGTTCCTATAATTCCACCTAATACTCCAGTTATTAATCATGCCTCGCTGGTCCGTCAGCCAAGGTGCAGATGCGGGATTTGACCCAACAAGTGGCCTACTTATGATATCAAAGTCATAGATATAAACAGACAGAGGTTTTGAACTAGGCACGCAAACTAAGAGTTAGTTTTCTTGTTTGTTGACTGCAGCCCATTGGGAGGACGCACTGAGTGACAAGTAAAGCACATCATTGTTAGTTGACAGGACATTTCTTACTCTCCCAACTATTGGCTTCAGCGAGCAGTGTTAGTGCAGATATATGAAGCTATCGTGTTGAATATTTGCAGGGAAGTAACTCATGCCTGTTCCAACATTTGCGACTTAGATCTGTTTTTGAAAGAGTGTTTTTGGAGGAGCCTCTGAGGACTCCAGATCTAGTTACGCAGTTGAAAATTTGGCAACGTGGGGGTGGTTGCAAGTATCAGAAAATGTTAAGCATTTGTTCTTAAACAGTGGTGCGTCATTCCATCTGTGGTCTGCAAAATGTAACGTTAAAGAGGGTTATTACATTCCCTGTGTCGCATTGCATCAGATTAAATGATCATAACTCGCCCAGTGTGTTAACTCTGGTAACCCTTGCCCTTTGTTTGACATGTTTATTCATTGTAACGAGGAGACAGAATATAATAAGCTGTTTAAGTCAGCTGGCTTTGACACATGAAAACATATTTGTGTCATTCCGAGAAGTCAATTGGAATTAAGTGGTGGACTCCTTACAGTAAATATGCCTCCTCTCAAAGTGAATATGGTCATTTCCGCTACAAAAATCTGTCTTCTGGCTCAGCTATGAACTTAAGAAACAAAAATGCGAGGTCATCAATGTGGGATAATTTCACAAGTATGTAATCTGTTACTCGAGGACTCTAGTTAACATGTCAGGCAGGTTAGGTTTCCCAGAAGCTCTTTGGTGAGGTCAGGATAGTGAAGGTCCTATGGGATGAGCAAAATGAGGGAGAGTGGTTAATGGCTTGCCAACGACTAGGATCACATGACACACACCAGGCCGGGCCAGATCTGGACATATGGCTGTGTTCCTAGACTGAGGTCATCAGGGAGGTGAGGAGCGAAACTGTAGAGTGGACTGAACAGATAATATTCTAGGATCAGTGTTTGGTTCACAGCAAACCCAGGTCCAGGGTCCTTCTTCAGAAAACATTACACTTTGGAGTAAAAGTTTGCATTTTGTGTCTCTCTTCCAGATATCAGAGGACTTCTACTGTGATCTGAACTCAGAACAGTTCAGAAACTTCTTAAAACCTCACACTCCACATGTGGATCACTCCACGCTGGCCAGGTCGGCCATCTTCTCCATCACCTACCCCTCTCCAGATATATTCCTGGTCATCAAGGTAATAAATCCGTAGCATCTATAAAAATGAATAGCATAGCAACATTAACAGGCTTTGGCAACCCTCCTCCTGGCTTTAGAATAGTTTAAACAGTCCAATAGGTTTTATATACCCTGTAATTCAGTGGATACCTTTGCCAGTAAATTATGGATTTTCTGTGTTTGAATATGCTGAGCTGCTCTGATGACTCATGTCCTTCCTGCCTGTGTTTCAGATTGAAAAGGTCCTCCAGCAGGGAGAGATCAGTGACTGCGCTGACCCCTACACAACGCTGAGGGAAGGTGACTCTGCAAAGGTAATGTGGCAGCGCAATAACATTTATACACACACATTTTGCCTGTTATAGTCATCAAACCTGTATTAACTCTCACTGTGTGTATATTACTTGGAGCAGTTTCATTTTATTTTTTTGTCGTAACGTTTCCAGAACAAGGACAAGCTGGAGAAGCTGCGCAGCCAGTCGGAGGCTTTCTGCCAGAGGCTCGGTCGCTATCGGATGCCTTTTGCGTGGGCCACCGTTAACATCATGGAAGTCATCTCGACTGCTGCGATCGACCGTGATGTCACAGACTCTGACAGCATAAAGGGAGGTGTGTGCTTGTCTTTGTTTGACAGTAATACCTTGTGATGATGTTTATGTCTTTAGATTGTACAATACACAGCTGAGTGTTTTGACCTGTGATCCCCTCCTCCCCCTCTCCAGGTAAATCCAGCAGCATTGACCGCAGAGCACAGTTTCCCAGGAGGAACTCTGAACGTTACAGTACCATCGATGAGCCGTTCTGTAACGTTTCTGCCTTCAAACCTGCGACCATCACAATCAGCACCATCTTCAAACAGGTTGGATCATCACCCACACAGAAAGATGGACAAATATTTGAAAAATGTTTTGTTACCTTGAGATACCAGTTGCAGCGTAGCAGGCAGACGATCATGAGGGAACAACCTGGCCTTGTTTCAGTCTTTGATCAGAAATGCCATGTTATGCATTCCTACAGGCTCAAGTGATGTTTCTACCTTAAAACCATGACTGTGGAAAATACTGCTAGAGCTTCACGCAGCTCAACTATCAAGATTTTTATTATTCAAATGTCTAATTTTAAAACTTTATTCTGCCTTCTTGACACCCTGGCTGTTTGTGTCTCAGGAGGGGGATCGGCTGAGTGATGAGGATTTGCTCAAGTTCCTGTCTGACATTAAGAAAACCTCCACTCCACAGAGGAGGATCAAGACAATACCAGGTCAGCTGGTTTTTTATTTTCTTTTTTGCAAAGAGTTAAGAAGATGGATGCAGCTGTCATGTCTGTTTGGTAGCGTAGTAGTGTTAAAAACAACATCCTGTGGGTTAGTGTATGTGTGGGACCACTTCTGGACTCAAGCAATCACCAGAGACACCAACAAATTACGGCCTAAAAATGTTGTCTGAGATGAGATGAGATGTAAAGTTTTAATTACTGAGCTTTAAAACTGCAACTAGAGTCTTTAGTGAAGCAGCTGGCTGTAGCTTTATACTGAAGAAGACAGATGTAACAGTGGTGTTGATCTTCTTACTGCAGCAACAAAGTGTATTTAGCCAAAATGTAGACCTGTTACTTTATATGTTTATTGCAAGCTGTATTCATTTCACTGTGCTGTATCTGCAGGTCACTGACTTGTGAATTTGATATATGCTGCAGGTGCAATAAAACTGGACATGTCTCCTGTCCACGACACGCCCCTGGCATGTATATCCACTGAGCTTATTCCCCTCATACCTGTGGCTGAGAAAAATGTTCGGCCAATCAAGGAGGTGCTGGAGTTCCCGTCCAGTGAGGTTTATGTCCCTCACAACATTTACAGGTGAGGTCTGAGATGTACCTGAATCACCACATTTGCATTGAATTTTTGTATGAATTTGGAATAATTATGCATTTCTGAGTCCATGAAGTAGTCAGACTGTCATAGAGGGGAGAACCGCTTGTGTAAAACCTTCACAGGATAAAAATCAGACAAGCTTTTGAAAAATGAATCTTCATGGCTTAAGGTATAAACAGGTTTGTTTGCTGTTATTGACAGTTTATTCCCCCTAGAAAGGCCGGAGGCAACGAGAACAGCCACGGTGTGCTCATCACTCAACAGCTGACGTTACTTTGTGTCGTGACTATTTTTAGGCATTTCCATCCAAACCACCTAGGAAATCACCTCGTATTTTAACACCGAGGAGGAGCCTGTCTGTATAAGCTGAGGTTTAATTCTACTCAACACTCGATGTTGAAGTGGTTTTGCTTGTAAGGAACATGTGTTAACAAGTCCTCTGCATGGTGATTACATGCTGACGTCCTCCGAGCGTTTGTTCAGTGGAATCTGTGGCATTTCCCTGTTTTCCAGGTTTTAACACAGATTACAGTGTTGTATTAAACCCACAGAAGACCACAGTAAATCACCGGGTGTTTTCTGTGACACTACTGTCACCCTGCTGCTGCGTGGCCAGGATGTTGCTGTGCAGACAGTGCCACCTAGTGGTGTTTTTAGGGGATTTTTCATGTGTTAATTAAACAGAAAGTCTCACTAGCTCTCATTTGTTCCTTGTGTCTCTTTAGGAACTTGCTCTATGTTTACCCCCAGAGGCTCAACTTTGTCAACAGACTGACATCAGCGAGAAACATCACCATCAAAATCCAGTTTATGAGTGGAGAGGATCCTAGCTGCTCGCTGCCTGTGAGTGCTGCTGTTCAGTCAAATTGTCATTATTCCACTATATGTGCTCAGGAAATGCATGGATGGAGTAACTAACAATACGTCTTTACATAGAAGTTACGCAGATTTTAAGTAATTAACAAACTGATGAACAGAGTGTGATGTGAAAGAAAGAAATCCTGTCATTAATGTCATTGTTGTAGATCAGGGGTCTGCAGTCCTGGTCCTCGAGGGCCGCTGTCCTGCATGTTTTAGATGTGTCCCTCTTCCAACACACCTGATTCAAATGATCAGCTCATCATCAAGCTCTGCAGAAGACTGATAACAATCATGATCATTTGAATCAGGTGTTGGAAGAGGGAAACATCTAAAACATGCAGGATTGCAGCTCTCTGGGACCAGGGTTGCAGACCCCTGTTATAGATCAGCTGCCCAGATAACCCCACACTGTATTCATGTCTAAATTTAGTTTTTTTTTCTCTTCAGGTCATTTTTGGGAAATCAAGTGGCCCTGAATTTTTACATGAAATCTACACACCTGTTACCTACCACAACAAGTACGTATTGTGTTACATTATAGGAGCTGCTTTTTGCCATTTAAACAGTATGAGTAACTGTCTCTCCCTGACTCTGCCTTTCTTTGGTTTCTCACTTTCTCCTGTTTCCCCTCTCTCCTTGTCTTTACCCGTCTGTCTTTTTTCCCCTTTGTGTTTCTTCCCTGTGTTACTGATTTCTCTCTCTTCAAGGTCTCCTGACTTCTATGAGGAAGTGAAGCTCGCTCTTCCAGCCCGTCTGACGGAGAGACATCACTTGTTGTTCACTTTCTACCACATCAGCTGTCAGCAGAAACAGAACCAGAGTGGCAGCTGTGAGACGCTCATTGGATACTCTGTAAGATTTATTTATTTCCTTCACTAGCCAATTACACCTTTTTTTAATATTGGTACTTTCTTTTTTTTTTGTTTTTTGTCAGTTGGCAGAAAACTTTCCTCTACAAATGTTTTGTGATGCCCATGTTTTGTGTCTGACAGCCACATTTTCAAAATCACCTGAGCTTAGCTGACATAATGAATTGGCTGTTTGTGTCTGATGCAGTGGCTGCCCATGCTGAACAGTGACAGGCTGCAGACGGGTCAGTTTTGTCTTCCTATCGTCCTGGAACGACTTCCTGTCAACTACTCACTGCACACACCTGAGGTAAACACATCTATCTATTATGCATACATTCAAAAAAAATCCATTCTGGCCATCCACATCCGGTTATATCAAAAGTAATTTATACATTTATTTTCTTGTAGAAAATTCCTCCTCAGGTCCCTCCGGTTAAATGGATGGAGAGTCACAAAGGACTTTTCAACCTTGAGATCCAGGCCGTGTCCTCCGTGCACACGCAGGTGAGTGATGGTTGAACACAGCAACACCAGCACAACAACACAGCGACTGTCTTTTTCACTAACCCCATCTTTCCGTCTCTGTCTGCCATGCACACAAGTTGGCTGCACATCAGCGCACACGCACATACTACAAGTGTCCACTCTGGTGTAGCAAGACATCCACCCTGAAGCAATGCATGCACTCTGTCTCGATGCATTTGTTTCTCTTTTCGTCTCCCTCTGTTGTTTTTTTCTCTCTGTGCTTTCACTACAAGTTTCACACTGCTCCGACTAAATCATCCTTCTTTCTCTCCCAGGACAATCACCTGGAGCGTTTCTTCACCCTCTGCCATGCTCTGGAGGGCGGAGCCACATTCCCTCTGCGGGTCAGGGAAGAGAAGATTCCAGAGAACAAGCTGGAACATGAGCTGAAGCTCAGCATCATATCCCTGTCCTCCTCCAGTTTAGAGCCTCTGGTCCTCTTCCTCCACCTGGTGCTGGATAAACTCTTCACCCTCATCATGCAGCCGATGGTCATTGCTGGCCAGACCGGTGAGGAATGACTCAAAGTGAATTCGCTATTGCTAACATTTTAGTCATCCTGAAGAAACTCTAAAAGGTACAAACAGTTATTGCAAGGGTAGAAGTAACAAGTATATTGATATTTATCGATATCTGGCAATGGTTGTCCAATTTATCATTTAATATTCAATGTTAAATGATTGAAAGGTATTATATATTTTCTAACCAACATTGCAAAACCTTAAATCACTGCACCTGATGTGAAAAGGCATCATCACAGTTGAAAAACAAGATCCAGTGAACGTTGTGTATTTTTCTGTTGATCAGCTACTGGATTTTCTTTTTAGTGTTTTACCAACTGTTTTTAATGATGGTATTTTTTGTTACATTCCTTTATTTATTTCTGCATTTGTATTCCTGTATTGACATTTTTCTGTGCCTGTGCTTACAGCCAATCTTGCCCAGATAGCCTTCGAATCAGTGGTCTCTGTTGTCAACAGTCTTCATAACAGCCAGGAGCTGATCAGGGACCAGCAGGGTAGGAACAGCCTCCTGGCGACCTACCTGTACTGGGTGTTTCGTCTGCCTGATCCCCCTCGAGACATGCAGAATGCAGGTGCTGATATAATTATTTATATGTCGGAGTTTGATGTGGTTATTTCATGAATGAAGAATTCACCTCACCTTGTGTATCCATAAACAGGTTCAGGGAGTGCGATACCTTCAGCAGAAAGCCGGTACAGCACCATGGGTCGGGCCACGGCTGCAACAGTCGGCAGTATGCTTCTCCAGTCCAGAGTCCGTAGCAGCAGCAACCCTGACATCCCTGCTCCACACACATCTGCTGAAGATGCTGAGGTGAAAAGCATCCTCTCTGCTAAGGTACTGATGAGCTTGAACCTTAGTTTCTCTCAAATATATTTCTGTATTGGAAAGAAATCTTTGTTATGAATTGAAGAAAAGTGTCTGTGTTGCGTAAATGAAGTAATTAAGCAATATTCTTACTGTTAAAGGGTAATATAATAATCTGTAGTAAGTCAGCAATAAGTACTAATTATATATATATTTGACAAAAAGCAATCACACACACACACACAGAGTACAGTATGTAAATATCCCAGCATGCCTGCTCATCCACACAAAACACCCATTTGCGATTCTTCCCACACAGTACATTAGGTAATATAATGGGCCACTAGATATCCACTCTAATGAATGCATCCATCACCTTCAATGTGACGAAACTTGTGTGATTCTGTGTCCAGGGCCACAACAACCCAGGCAGCCGCATGTCCACATATGTGGACGTAAACAACCATCAGAACACCACAGGAAACACCAGGCCGTCAAACAGGAAGGTGCAAACTTCTCCCTCTCTTTGACTTTTCTTCTTTATCACTGGGATGAGATGACAGTTCATTTTTGACTTTGTCCTGAGGAGGTCTCTCCATTTGTTCCCATCAGCTTTTCCATCACATACACGTATAGCCACTAACCATCTAACCTGAATCATCTAACCTGAAATATTTCTTGGTAATGTCATCTCTTTGTCAGAAAGTGAGAATGATCTATATTTAATGTATGTTTCCACACTGTCTCCAACACTTTTTTTAAAAAAATGTCTTCTTCTTTCTTTTTTTTATTCATGTCCTACCAACATGACATGTGGTGTGTGAGATAATATATCACAGCTTCCTGACTAATGTTTGGAACACCTTGTTTTGCATACATTTGCATATTAATGTGAAAAGAAGATTTTGGATGGTAATATTGATTTCCTTCATAAGATGGAGATGAGTTGACATGTAATCACTTCTAGACGGTTGACCCCAGTAGACTTTGTTATATTACATCCAAATTAGGTTTAGTTACTCAGGAAATAAATCGCAGCATAGCAGAGATTTAGAAATGTTTTTTTAAATTGAATAATCAGTGTCTGAAAAGTCTTGATATTTGACGTTAATTGAATTAATGCTTTTATTCTAGAAAGGATTTAGCCTGCAGTGCTTCGGGACTTGTTGTTTATGTTTGAATCATTCATTTACAATTCTGCGACACTGCACTGACCCAGAAATAATGAGCTGAATAATGATACACAGAACAGCAGCGTGCACAGTTATGCTTGTTTAACAATTGGTAATTAAAGAAGCTGCTTTCAAAGTGTTTCTCCTGACGTACTCAATAAAAAAAGTAATTGCATTTATTCAAAATACTTAGACCAGTGGTGTCCAATCCTGGTCCTCGAGGGCCGCTATCCTGCATGTTTTAGATGTGTCCCTCTTCCAACACACCTGATTCAAATGATCAGGATCGTTATCAGGTTTCTGCAGAACTTGATGATGAGCTGATCATTTGAATCAGGTGTTGGAAGAGGGACACATCTAAAACATGCAGGATAGTGGCCCTCGAGGACCAGGGTTGGACACCCCTGCCTTAGACACTGAGGTATACAGCTCCACTAGGACGGCTTTCAGTTCCCTCTGGTCACCACAAGGTGGGAGTGTGGCACTGAGGACACTGGCGTTGTGGTTCCATAGGTTGTGGTCAACATTTGATCCTGACCAAAGCTCTGCTCGTATTTTAAAAATAATTTATGGTGACATTTAGTGATACAAGTAATCAGATTTTTTTCATCACCTGCCAAAAAGAAACTTTCTGGCTTTCCTCACAGTTTGTGTGTTTTGCATCTTGCAGCAATTTCACGAGGAGCTGGCCCTGCAGATGGTCGTCAGCACCGGGGTCTGTAGAGAAAACGCCTACAAATACGCCTGGTTCTTCTTTGAGTTGCTGGTCAGTATTATTTTATTTTTTCAACGATTATTTACAGAGATTGGTTTGTGACACTTTTCACGTACAAACTACTGCAGATGGTAATGATAAATGTGTGAAGTAATAAAAATTAATCACAACAAAAATACATAACCTCCCAGCCACACATCTTTAAAAGATAAATGATGGTAGTACAACAACTGTGTGGCTAATGAAAAGAGGGTCAATATTTAACAAATTCACTTGTGTATTTATTTTGTTTGGGATGTGTCACATTCATAATCATTGTCTCAGTTTGTTTTGCTTATTTATGTTTCTGTCCTGAACCTCACAAATAGACTGATTGCTTTAATTTAAAAGGTAGTTTTGGTAATTTGACCAAAAGATCATAGGTGATAGAAACTGATGATAATTAATCAAATGTTGCTCTTTTATTATCAGATCGTATTTTTTTATCAAATTAACTTTCAACCTGTCAGGTTTTCTTTACAACCTATAAAATGTATATGTTTCTGTCTTGTTTTCACTTTGCATGCACCGTGATTTTAATCTATGTTATTGATATTTCCCGTGGCTCATGATTTATTATTCATATTTGTTCTACGTGACTTAAACAGGTAAAAAGCATGGCTCAGCATGTGTCTCAGCTGGACAAGCACAGTGTTCCTCGAAGAAGTCGCTTCTCTGACCGATTTAAAGACGACATCACCACTATTGTCTCCGTGGTTACAGCTGAGATCGGGACCATCCTTGTCAAACAGCAAAAGGTGGGGAAAAAAAATAAAGATGATGAACAATGACAATAAATTATCTCGATCGCAAAAACACAGCATTCATGTACCATCTGTTCTCCTGGGCTGGGTGGAAGCAGTTGCAGCCTGAGTGTACATGTTGTCACTGTCCTCCAAACACCTGGGAGTTGGAAGTGCTAATTATATTTGCCTCTGTGGTATCAAAAGCTCAGCTTGCACAGCTAGATGCTCGGCAAGATCCACTCAGTGCAGCGTACTGATTGCTGTTTGTTGACTGTTGTTTTAGGAGGTAGAGCAAGCAGAGAAAGTCAACATCAGCCTGGCCTTCTTCCTCTATGACCTGCTCTCTCTCATGGACCGAGGATTTGTCTTCCAGCTGGTGAAAAACTACTGTAACCAGGTAGAGCAACACTGATAATAAGCTAAACCCATTAAGTGTGTCTTTAAATATATATGAATTTAATGGATTTCTCTGTGGGAATCTGAAAACTGCTTTCACGACCATTCATTTTATGCAATTGATTATCTATGCTGTCTTTTAGATGTCCGCTAAGAGCGTTTCAATGCCGACACTGATCAGCATGCGTTTGGAGTTCCTGCGAATCCTGTGCAGTCATGAGCACTACCTCAACCTGAGCCTGTTCTTCAGCAGCCCCGCTTCTGCGCCCGCCTCACCATGTCCATCCATCTCCTCACAGGTCTGCCCACTTGCCAGTAAACATTTCGTGTTTATAATGTAGACAAAGGTACTTTATTTTCCGTCAAAGAGCGGTTTTATCTCTGTTCGGTGTCTGCCCCTCTCAGTGTGTCTGTCGCTGCTTGGTTTCACCTCTCTGTGCAGAGTTCCGGTTCATGTAGCTTCCAGGAGCAGCAGAGGATCTTGGCGCTGTTTGAGCTTTCTCAGGAATTCAAGCAGCAACACTACCTCACCGGTCTGCTACTCACAGAGCTCAGCGCTGCGCTAGACATGGAGTCAGAGGGGTACGGGAGCATGGGCTCTTTCTAGTTGTTTTCACTTACCTCTTATTTTCACCTTGTTGAAGCCAATAATGTAATAACAGCCAATAATGTAATAACAGCTAATAATGTAATAACAGCCGATAATGTACTAAATTTGCCCTGTTTGAAATGTAATAGGCCAATAATGTAATAACTGGCCAATAACCTAATAAAAGTCCTGAACCGATAGTGTAATAACTGTTGGCCGATAACGTAATAAGCAGCCAATAATGTAATAAATCATTACGTTATTGTCCAACAGTTATCAGTTTAGGACTTTTATTACGGTATTGGCCAGTTATTACGTTATTTGCCTATTACATTTCTAAAAGGGCAAATTTATTACATTATCGGATGTTATTACATTATTGGCTTCAACCCACCTTATTACTCTTTTGTTACAAAGCTGGAATGAAAGTTTTAAGTTCTTTCTTTGACATATATATCAGCCTGCCAGTATTCTGATAAAAAAAAAATTAAAATCACTCAATAACGTGTATAACTTCTGACTAAATATGGACACTGTCTACTCGTAATTGGTTGATTTATTATAAAATGTGTGCATGTGTTTTCACAGGGGTAAAGTCCAGAGAAAGGCCATCAATTCCATCTACAGCCTCCTGTGCTCCCATGATCTTGACCATCGCTGTATTAAACCTGAGGTCAGAGCCAAGGTGGCTGCTCTCTACCTCCCCCTGGTGGGGATTATTATAGACTCCACCAACTACCTGGATTTCACTGGTGCGTAAACACACGCACAAACTCTGCCCTTGTTGATCCTTTTAACTTTATATCCTCTAGCTGTTTTTTTGCACACAGCTCAATAAGTTATCCACTGCAGATTGGTGTAGAAATGTTTCATTTTGCCAATCTGAAAATATACACAAGACAAGTGATAATGGTTCTGCAAGCTTTTGAGACTGAAAGAATAAACCAAAGAAAGAGTTAGTGCTGTAGGTGCAGTGGGTTAGATGTGGTCCTCTCCACTACTGCTGTTAAGTAAGAGCAAAGGTTAATGACTTCACTCTAATTAGCAATTTATCATACCGCCTGCCATTTAGCTTCTTTTTTGATAAATATATTCTTTAATCTAGCAGATTTGTATTCATGCTTGACTCTTACATCTATTTTATCTCTAATTAAGACACAGTAGAGTCACAGTTAATGCTGCATTTTAACCCTGTGTGCTGGAGTCCTCTGTTCTTCAGCTGAGCATCTTTGACCCGTGTTTGTCCCCCTAGTTTCTGACACACGCGGCGGGAAAAACAAGACGGGCGGACTTGAGGATGACCTTGAAAATGTCACACCCATCAATCAGTCTGTTGCCATGGCGATTGCTGGGAATCCCTTCAACACACTGGGACGAAATGTTCTCGTTTCCATGGCATCCTTGGTAAAAAAATGTTGTCCATGCGTAGTTAATTTCTTTTTTCAAAGATGATAGCATAGTTTTGTGTTCTTTTCATTGTTTTGAAAAGTTCAAAAGTGCATGTGTGTGCATGTGTGGGACTGTATCTGTGAGTATTCTGCTTCCTAACAGGTGAGCTACGCAGAGGCAGATTGATTAGCTGTCAGAGCCACACACACACTTCATCCATCCTGAAAAATCACACACACACATGCACATAGACACACACGTCTGCAGGAGATGGTTTATGGGCAGGCATTGCCATCATAAGTGAACAGGGCCGTCCGCCCTGACAAACACATCCATCAAGTGTAGCTACAGCATCAACACAGGCACCAAAACTGAGCGCTGCCATTCTCCTCCTCGTTCTGGTTTTTTCCCAGAGATGAATCAGTTCCTTGTATGTTGTTGCGAGAAACGCTGTTGTGGAAAATGTGATTTTCATACGACTGAGCCATTGGTCTGGTATCCATCACAAATCCAAACATGGCTGCCAGAGCACTTGTTCCTCATTTTCAGGCATTTCACCTTTAAACAATGTTTTTGTGAATCTCTTACTCATAGTAACAGAAATAGTTTTTCATACAAAGCGTATTTTCAAACAAACAAGTGATGTTTCAGGACCACATGCCACAATATTTGAGGTTCTGGTGAGCTTCACTCAGTCCTGCTGTGAAAAAGAGACCTGGAAACCAGGTTCTAGGTGGGACACCTCCAGCACTAGGAGGTTAATGGCTACATTTATCAAAGCTGCCACACAATGAAGCAGCAGTAGCCGTCTCTGGTAGCGATTCATCATCACACGAATGAAGGTAAATTAATCTGCAGTAGATTTAACGCCTGTTAGGATGGGGAAGAGAACCATACTTCACTGAAGCCAATGTGAAAGAATTTGTGGTTTAGAGAAGCTTGTGAGTGATATACTGTTAGTTTGTGAGATACACTTGTTAGTGCGCTCCAGATAACTCAGTGTGTAGAGCACTGACTTTGTTTTGAATGTGTTTTTAGTCTGAATGATAAAACCATATGAAATCATTATACAGTAAAGCTAACTATAATACCCACTGAATATAATCATAAGAGATCTACATTGATCTTTTTTACCCAATGCACATATTAGATGCTGGTATTTGTGACTTTGATGTATTTTCTGCTGGGTAAATTCTCCATCTGGTATCTGCAGTAGCTTCATGCATTCAGTGGGAACTATATTATTCTGTGTCACATGCATGCCTGTCCTGTCCTCTTCCCAGCAAGGTAAATCTGTAGCCACGCTGGCAGCAGACACCAGCCGCCACCTGTTGGTGTGTTTCCTGTGGGTGATGAAGAACGCCGATAGGAGCCTGATTCAGCGCTGGACTGTAGATATGCCTCCATCACAGCTCAACAAACTGCTGGAGCTCCTCACTATCTGTGTGTCCTGCTTTGAGTACAGGGTCAGTTTACTCAATTATCAGCTTGGACATTAGCAGCAGTTATTTAATTTGAATGGAAAAAGAACACGTATCTTGTCTGCATGTGTTTTTTGGAATAAATGCAGATTATTTATTGCATAATATCACAGCTGTGCACACCTTGTGTTTGCACCTGGTGATGATGTGTTTATAGGGTAAGCAGAGCGGTGACAAAGTGAGCACGCAGGCCTTACAGAAATCTCAGCAGGCCAAACTGCAGCTGGAAGAAGCCCTGCTGAGAGGGATGGGAGCCCGCGGGGAGATGATGAAACGAGTTGGAGGTAATGTATTTCCTGGCACTTTAAGGAATTTACCTTGGAATTGCTTTTCTGTCACATTTGAATCTTCAATATTTCAAAGTTTAGCGCGTGAAGCACGTCCAAAACTAGTGAGCGCTCAGAGTTTCAAAATCTTATCGGTTACTTTTTAAATGTGCGGTCAGCAAGTCATGGTAGGAACCAATTTCAGGTTATTTCAGGTTATATTTATTCACAGTCAGTGCCTGGCCACTCTGAGTCTACTTAAGATAGTCAGGCATTTTGAATTACTGGTTCAGAATTTTAGATACAGGTATACTGTCAGTATCAAGAAAATATAATTACCGTATTTTCCGGACTATTGAGCGCACTTGAATTTATTCCAACAGTTTCATGTGGTCCACTCTGACCGGGTCTGATGTGACGATGCTAAATGCTAGCTTGTAAAAAGCTAACGAGCTTCATGCCGCCGATACATAAGCCACACCGGTGTTTAAGCTGCAGGGTTAAAGCGTCAGAAAAAAGTAGCGGCTAATAGTCCAGAAAATACGGTATTATTATTGGGAAAATATAGTTTTTTGTTTCTATTTTATCTTCAGTTTCTCACACCACTCGTCTAATTTGCTTTTCTCACATACACACAGTGCTAATTCCTTTACCGTCTGTACTCCAGTATTTGTGCGTAATAGTTTTCACACTGTCTGCTTCCTTGAAATGATTAGCTGCTTTTGAATCCCTGACAGGAATGGATAGGACCATGGGTCAGAGAGAGAACCTGCGCTGGAGGAAAGATCTCACTCAGTGGAGACAGACCAATGACAGACAGGATAAGTATGTTGTAATCTGTGTGTCTGCTTCTCAGTTTTCAGATTTTTGCCCTCGCCCTGTCTGGCTGTCTCGCTCCTTTCCTTTCTTAATTTACATCTGTTTTTACCCTCTTTTTTTTTTTTATCTGTTAATATCTGTCTCACCTCCTCTCGTCTTCCATCAGGACCAAAGCAGAGTTGGACCAGGAGGCTCTGATCAGTGGGAACTTAGCCACAGAGACCAACCTTGTAGTGCTGGACCTGCTGGAGACCATCGTACAGGTCAGATAGGACTGAATGGATTGTTTATTTTGTGGAGCACAGAACACATATCCAATTAATCAGCTCAAATTTTCACAGTTTATGCCGATTTTATGACTCTGTTGTGGTGTTTTTATGTATTATATCACTCTATATTAAGTTTTTTATAACATTTTGCAGCTGCAGAGGGAACTAAAAGTCAACAAGCAGTTACCTATGATTAGCAAGCACTCATAAAAAATCTGTGTATCCGCTTGCATAATTGATACACCAATAAAAGTCCTGATTGAGTTTTTAAATGCTCACCTCTTATTAAGATGGTTTAAAAAAATCAGTCAGTGAATCACGTTACAGTTTGAAACCTATTATAGGCAGATTATTTATCCGTGCAGGTAAACATTTACTTTTTCCATTCAAGTGAGTTTCCAGTGTTTCCACAGGTGTTATTGTGTGTCTCGTGTTAATTTTTCCACGTGTCTCCATGTGTCCAGGCGGTGCCACTGGCTGACTGTAAGGACAGTGTGGTTGGTGGGGTGTTGAAAGTGTTACTCCACTCTCTCACCTGCAACCAGAGCACCACTTTCCTCTCTCACACCTTCAGCACACTGCGAGCGCTTGTCGTCAAGGTAGCTTCATTATGACGAGTGTGCGTGTGTGTGTTATCAGAAGGCGGCGCGTGGGTTGGTGTGTTTACATGAAAAACGATCTCTGTCTAAATTAAATGTTCTTATTTGTTTGTGTGGGCGGCAAACTGCTGATATAAGCCAGAGTTATTTATGTGTGTGTGTGTTTGTGTGTGTGTGTGTGTGTGTCTGTCAGAAACAGTGAAGCTGAACGTTTCCAT
>OOFC01002290.1:6850-21599 GCA_900323345.1 Pseudochromis fuscus | reverse complement strand
GTTTGTGTGTGTGTGTGTGTGTGTATATACCACCTTGTGTGTGTGATATTGTTTGTATGTGTGTGATTGTGTGCAGTTTGGAGACCTGTTGTTCGAGGAGGAGGCGGAGCAGTGTGCAGACCTGTGCCAGAAGGTGCTTCAGTACTGCAGCAGCCCTGTTGATGAGAACAGGAGCCAGGCCTGTGCCACCCTCTATCTCATCATGAGATACAGCTACAGTAATGCCAGTGTAAGCACGTGCACACACACACACACACACACACACACAGGGACATGCAATTACATACAATAGAATATCTTGTTTATATGTTCCACTGGGTTATAATGATGCACACACACACACAGAAACAGATTCATAAAGCAAATGTCAGGCCCGTGTTACCTTCCTGTCAGATAAAACCTCATCTGACATCTAAGCCTGCACAAAAAAAAGCTCATTCATATCAGATTAAATTTAATTTAAGTGCACATGAAAGTTCAGAATTGCATATGATACGTTTCCTTGATACGTTTTCAGAAGCGGGGAGTTTCACAGATCTTATCCCATCTCCTCCACTCTTCCTCTCCTGCTCAGCTTTAATGTCTTTTCCATGTCTATTTTGAGCGTGCTGCAGAAAGTTTCTGCTGAAGGATGTGTCTCTAAGTAGAGAGCAGAGAGATATGTCACTGTCTGCCTGCCCATGTTCCTACCCCTCTTTAACTAATGACAGCCACCCTCTGTGCATGCATGTGTGTGTCTCGGTACATATATAAGTGTGTGTGTGTGAATGTGTAAGTATTTGTACCTCAAGGGCAAAGAGAAGGAGGGAATCTGAAAGGGTGGGGATGGAGGTGGAGGAGTGGTTTTTACAGAAGCGATAGAGGGAAATGAAAAGGACAAGACTGAGGAAAGACAGATCTGAAAGGAAGGGAGGTATAGGATAGAGTATCTTCTTTCATTTTCTCTGCCGGTTCGATAACTGCTGTTGCAGTCGATATTTCCTGTGTTTACAGTCTGTACACTTTAATGAAAGTCAGACACCAGTCTGTGCAACACACACACACACAGACACAGACACACACACAGTATCTCCAGTTTAAAGAGTATTTCCCCTCTGCGTGTCCCAGCGTATGTTTGTTTATACGGTGTATACAGAGGGAGCTGTGATCTGAATTAGCGTAGCAGCCGAGTGACTCATTCATACAGAACTTACTCTCTACCTCTTCCTTTGTTTATGTTTTCATCCCTTTATCCGCCCTCGTCTTGCTCTCCGTCTGTCACACACACTTTTCTCCTCTTTCCATCTTTTACTTTAATTTTAGATTGTGGTAATAAAAAGAGAAAATACCAGGATTTTTTTTTTTTTTTTTTTTTTCCCCGCAAATGGAACAAATCACTAAAAACAGATATATGTGTTTAAAACTTGTCCACTTGTGGAAAGCTTGGACGGAGAGGAAAAGAGGGCAGATGAGAAATAAAAAGAGAAAGAAAGACAAAGAGGGTTATGTGTTGACTTAAGCTATCGTTTAGGCTCCTTTTCAGCACGCACACACAAACGCACACTCTGAGTTAGAGGGCAGTGATGGGTGGTTAGGCTCTGGCTCCATGCTCAGTTGAACAGAATGAGGCCGTAGAGATGATCCATGGGTGATTATGTCTCTGCTAATGGGAGATCATTTCCCGCTTAGCTGGTCATGCTGGAGATAGATGGGACTTCACACATACAGGGGCACATTCTCTCTCACACATACACACAGTCCTCTGTGCAGAAGATGGAGGGGTGTTTGTCAGACCTGTTTTCTTGGACAGGTAGTGTGAAGGATGGCGAGACGAGGAAAGGGAGGGGAGAGGGGACAAAAGATTAGGAGACAAAAAAAAACAACAACAAAAATTGAGATTTTTATTCATTTGCTCTCTCCAATGTTGCTTTTTATCATTTTTTTAAGTGCATAATCGCATATTTGTGCTGTGTGCTGTCAAACTGTGATAAAAAATTTTAATTAGTCCGGCACAAGCAAAATGTTTCCAAAGACACTGGTTTGGAAAATATGGTGAAATCTTGGATAAGTCCTCTAAACAGCTTAAGTTGATTTAAAAATGTGATCTATTTTACTGACTTATTTGGATTATTTATTTTAATAGTAGAAGAAGCTATCATAGTATGTGTGTGTCATATGTTTTGCCTGCACCAGTAATGTATTAGATTAAGAAAAAAGTCATTGTATAATCTGTATTTCAGTGTATTTTATAAGGCTTTAATAAAATTTTAAGCTATGTATCTTTTTCAGGCAAATTAAAGGAAAAATATAGTCAACCAGTACCAGAATAAGGGACGCAGGCATTCTTGCAAGCTGCATTTATTTATGTTATGTGTTAGTGGCGCCTTGTCTAGTCATTGAATACATTATACTTTTCTTCTGTAGCCAGCAGGGTAAACATCAAAAAGGCAAAAAAAAACAAGTTTTATTATCGTGGTCTGTAGAAATTCACATTTGCATGAATCAGATATCAGAAACTTGCACTTTGTTGCATTGTGTGGTAAACACAGACGTTCACCGCCGTCTCAACTGTCTTCGTCAGAACTTCTCGAGAGTGAAGATGCAGGTCACCATGTCTCTGGCCTCGCTGGTGGGCAAGTCATCAGACTTTCAGGAGGAGCACTTACGGCGCTCCCTTCGCACCATTCTGGCCTACGCTGAGGAGGATACCGAAATGCAGAACACTCAGTTCCCCTCACAGGTATAAATAGGATTTTTTTTTAGCAGCTGTTGTTGTTGTTACATCGCTGATACTGATTTTATCATAACCTAAAGCTGCCTCTTGTTGTTCAGGTGAATGAGCTTCTGAGAAACCTGAACAGTATTTTGTCTGACACTGTGAAGATGAGGGAGTTTCAGGAAGATCCCGAGATGCTGATGGACCTCATGTACAGGTGAGGAACCAACAGCAGCTTCTGTGAAAGGCCGTCTTCTTGTGTCTGTTTAGTGTTTTCTCTTTACATCTCACCCTCTCCTCTCATCTCGTTCTCTCTCATCACTCTGTGGCTTCTCCCTACGTTTCACTGCTGGTTCCTATTTCTCTGTGGTCTGAGCTGTTTTGCCTCTATTTGTGGCCCTCACTATGGTAACCATGTGGTAGCAGTTTAGTCTTCTGATCTTGCTTTGTGTATATGCAAATGCAAACAGTGTGTGTGTGTGTGTGTGTGTGCATGGGAGAACGCCGCCAAGTCGAAACACGGAGACAAAGAGAGCATACATGTGCTCTTGTTGATTTAGGCACTTTAGCTCAACATGCTTCAATGTCACCTACACGTATCATTTATCACGCACCTTTCTGTTTGGGTTTTGGTCCCAGTCACCTGGTGAGTGTCTGACAGCTGTACAGAATGACCTGTGAGCTTTACACACTTACCTGCACTCACCCCAACAATTACCTCGATGCTCCCGCTCACACTCAGGTCACTGACGCACAAGGCATTTGGTCTCCAGATGCTTGAATTCATTCGCACATATAAACAGTGACTCACCTGTTTTCTTAAAAAAAAAAAAAAATCATGGTGTGCTTTAGATTTTTTCCTGTGCTGCAAAGCCAGGGATTATTGATTGATTTTCTGTATTATTTTATATTATTTGTTTGTCTCCACATGCATGCATATTTTTGAATCTGCCATAATTAAATAGACTCACTAGCTTCAGTTTAGCTCATTGATACACAGTATGTATATTTTTTCCCCAAATTATAAATGTAGTTGTTGAAATATACTGTATATTTGTAACTCTACTTACAGTCAACCTAGATCTTTAACCACATTTACAGCTGTTGGTCTGACAGTTTTCTTTGTAAAGTCATTATAGTCTCAATTAGACTTTTACCTGATTAAATCAAGGCAAAAAGAAAGGACTAAAAAGGCTCTTTCTCCTCCCCTCTGCAGGATCGCAAAGGGCTACCAGACGTCTCCTGACCTCCGTCTGACCTGGCTGCAGAACATGGCAGAGAAGCACAACAACAGGAAGTGTTACACTGAGTCGGCTATGTGTCTGGTCCACGCTGCTGCTCTGGTGGCTGAGTACCTCAGCATGCTGGAGGATCACAAATACCTGCCTGTGGGCAGTGTCACCTTCCAGGTAGACACACACACACACACACACACACACACAAATAAAACAGTGAGCAACTAACAATAAACATGTGAGAAAAAAAAAGCAACAATTACAGCCACAAAAAATAAGCATTCATCATTTGTTTATTATGGCTGTTGGTTGTTTTGTTGAATGGAGGCAAACCTTCACTTGCACAACACACCAGAACTCACACATCTCCCCGTGGATTACTTCCATATTTGGTTGTGTGTGTCCAGAGGGGGGAGCTGTACAGTCGTAACGTCAACATATAAATATGGTCTCTTGGTATCCCTGCTTAACGCAACGCCTTTGAAGATGAAGAGGAGGAAAAGGCAAATGTGCTCCTGTGGGAACACGTGAACCGTCTGTATCCCTGAACTGAAAACAAACACTTACAACTGTAGCAAAGATGATGATGGTGTTTATCGACGAGCTGCGCCTCACACACAAGACCTCTGTGGTGCTCCGGTACAGGACACTCTAACCCGCACCGGTCAGCGAGTCATTGATTGGATGGTCATCAAATTAGTTCCATTTCCCACTGTAGGACATCTCCTTTTAAGCCATGGGATTGATTATTTGATTAAGAGGGCTAACTGACTGATTAGCTGACTGATTTTCTCCTCAGAACATCTCCCCCAACGTGCTGGAGGAGTCGGCGGTGTCAGATGACATCCTGTCCCCGGACGAGGACGGGGTGTGCTCAGGACGCTACTTCACAGAGAGCGGCCTCGTGGGGTTGCTGGAGCAGGCGGCTGAGCTTTTCAGCAATGTGAGACAATGAAGCTGCACTGATGTTTGTGTTTGGTGTAATACCCCATATCCATACTACAAATAACTCTCACCAAGTTTGGAGTGTGTATTGTAAATACTTTTGATGTAATGGTTAACACTTGCCTGTGTTACCTGGAATATAGGACATGTTTGCTTTGACTTGTTACTGTAATTATGACATAGGACATTTATTTCATGTGTGAAGTATTTCCTGTATGTATGCTCTCTGTTGTCATGGTAACCAGCAGTGATGACCATCTATCTCTTCAGGGTGGTCTCTACGAGGCGGTGAATGAGGTCTACAAGATCATTGTACCCATCCTAGAGGCGCATAGAGAATTCAGAAAACTGGCATCCACTCACGACAAACTTCAGAGAGCCTTTGACAACATCATTCAGAAGGTAATAGCTACAGTGTATACCACTGCAGGGGCTGCTTCATTTGTTTAATTGAAGGTGGAATAAAAAACACAGGAAGATACTGTAGTAGATTATGTGGAAAGAGCTTTTGCAACGTGGGAAAATAATTTATAGATCATATGGGGTCCTAAATTTTCTTGTTCATTATTTTCTAAGTAGAAAAGATTGATTAACTAATCCTCACTCAACATATCTGATCATATCGTTGGCAGCTTTATTGTGATTTTAAGCTAAGCTCTCGAAGTGCTCTTCACTGTAAAGAGCCCATGACAGGCTATTCGTGTAATAAGAAAAAAAAAAAAAATATATATATATATATATATATATACTGGTGTGATTAGAGTGTAATCCAATTTCTTCTCTTTGTTTTCCTCCAGGGTCATAAGAGGATGTTTGGAACTTATTTCCGGGTGGGTTTTTATGGGGCCAAATTTGGTGACCTGGACGAACGAGAATTTATTTACAAGGAGCCCGGGATCACACATCTGCCTGAGATCTCACACAGGCTGGAGGTACGAGAGAGGAGAGTGTGTAGGAGCCTGTATATGCATGTTTTGCATTAATGTGAGATTGAGGTGGGGTCAAATAAAAAAGGCGGTGCCCATCTGACTGGACTGGAATCTGATAATGACTGAGAGACTTTGAGTAAAAGGAGTGATGAGTCCAAGACTTTGTTAGTTTGTGAGAGCTTGAAAGAAATTACTTTCATTTCGATACTTAAAAGGTAAAATTATGTCACAGTCAGTGTGGTGTGGAGAATCAAATCAGTGAACTGTTTGCTAAATGCAGTTTAATTTATTTCACGTTTTGTACCATTTTGCTCCTACATGATGGGAATGAAATGTTACTAACAATTAAACCTGTGCTATATTTGCATATAAATCATGATATTATGAACAGCACTGTGTACTAACTACACAATTTCCCCCACTGTTAGAACTTCTACAGTCAGTGTTTTGGAGATGACACACTGGTGATGATCAAGGACTCTACACCAGTGGACAGAAAACAACTCAACCCCAATAAGGTAGGTACTGTCAAACCGCAGAGTAGTTATCACAGACTGTTTATAGAAATGAACGAAGCAAATGCAGCATCACCCATTGGTTTGTGGACTCCTGGGCCAAGAGGTCGACATATGAACGTTGCCGTGCTGGTTGTTTGGAGCCAGAGTTTGACCATATTTGGATATGAAGGGAGGAGTGAGGAGGCGGGTCTTACCCTTGAACCTGAGAGCCCAATGTGTATGAGACTCGACTTCAGACATTCACCTAATTAGATAATGACATCAGAAGGACTTGTATTTAATTGTACATTCAGGTTATTACTGTATTTTTTAAGGTATGAATTATGGTATCATAAATTGCAAGCATGGATGCAGTATTCATGTTCAGAAATTCAGAAAATCATCCTATATGGTACATTTTCATATTTTTCGGCTTTGCTGCACAGACGTGAAAAACTGGACAAATTTCTGTGCACACATAAGAAACCATGCAGGCCAAAAACACATAACAACAGTTTTAAAAATAAAGATTTTAGTCCAGAGGGTGGGAATGCAGTGGACAGTCTGAGCAGACACTGCACTGATGTGTTTTCCTACTGGCCGAGGATAAAACAAAGATGCACTTTGCAATCTGGCGGCTGTTGGCAAAATAAATAAAGAAACACATCATAATAAACTAAAGCTAAAAGCCCATTTTTTTTTATCACAGTGAGACCCTGGTGTTATGAATAAATGAACTTCTCCACTCCTCTCCAGGCATACATCCAGATCACATACGTGGAGCCCTATTTTGACGACTATGAGATGAAAGACCGCCTGACAAACTTTGAGAAGAACTTCAACCTGCGCCGCTTCATGTACACCACGCCCTTCACCAAGAGCGGCCGACCTCGGGGTGAACTGAATGAGCAGTACAAGAGGAAGACCATCCTCACCACGATGCACGCCTTCCCCTACGTCAAGACTCGCCTCAACGTCATCCAAAAAGAGGAGGTAACGTGCCCAGTAAATGGTGTGGAGCATCTGGTAGCTTTTAGAATTTTTCCATTGGTCACTTGTTGATTGCAGCAATAAATTTGGACAATATTGCTTCATTTTTGCTTCCAGTTTGACCTGACTCCCATTGAGGTGGCCATAGAGGACATGCAAAAGAAGACTAGGGAGCTAGCAGTTGCTACACATAGAGAACAACCTGATGCTAAGATGTTACAGATGCTGCTACAAGGGTCTGTGGGAGCCACAGTTAATCAGGTAATGAGCATTGTATTCTTTATGTGAATGGGGAATCTGACGCTACTTTGCGCTACTGTCTGTCTGCTCCTATGGCTGAAATGATCCCTTGCTTCACGTTTAACCAGATGATGGCTGATCTCCTAAAATAATCACACATAGCTTATTTTGTCACCTGGTTGTTCTGCCTTAACGCGCAGGGGAAAATAAAAGGATTCACCTCAATTTATGTTACCACATTTACAGTTTCCATTGTAGTCACAGAGTACAGGTGGGGGACATGACAGTGATCACACATCAAAGGCTTCACCCCATCCATAACCCTAATCCTTCCTTTGCTTTTCTCCTGATTTAGTTAAAACGTCAATTCACGGCCCCCTCTTCCTTTCATGTCTGTGCTGCACGGTGTGCTGAACCGGAGGTCCCTTTGATCTGATAGCTTCCAGGTCCTGCCAGCATGGTGAATGTTAGAGTAATGATGAAGCTCGCTACGGCGTCTCCGCTTCCTCCCCCTATGCTTTATCTTCCAGCGTCTAATCTGACAGGTCCCTCGCTCCGACCTGATGGTTGTATACATAACGCTAATGCTCAGCAGCTCTGTAAACATATAACTCTTGACTGTAATCAGCACAGGAGGCTGGTTTTTCTGTGTGTGGGTCCGCAGCTCAGACCAAGGACTTGAGGCCCGGGCCTGATGCGTTTATGATGCTAATCAGAGCTGTTTAACTGTGCCTGTCGTAGTGCAGGCACTGTGCGAGCGTGCTGCGGTTTTATGATGAATATAAGTTGGGATAACAAGATCTCGTACTGGCCAAATGGGAGCCAAATGGCGAGTGTATGCAGGGGATAGTGGTGACATTAGCCATGCAGGGGGCTAATCATGACTCCTTCTCTGGTCTGATCTCTTCCTCATGTTCTACTTTAGCGTCTTGGCCCTTAGCTGCATTAGGCATTCAGCTAGCAAGTCATTTCCCCTTGTCTGAATGGGGCGCACTCTCATCCCTCCTTTGTTCATAGGCTCTCAAAAACTTCCTCCCGTGCCTCTTTCCTTCCTCCACTCTGTTTTTGCTTTCCCTTTCTTTGTCTCTTTAACCCTGTCTCTTTGTTTTTGTCCCTTTCCTGCTCTCTCCACGCCCCCCGTTGTAGGGCCCATTGGAGGTGGCCCAGGTCTTCCTGAATGAGATCCCTGCGGACCCAAAGCTCTTCCGTCACCACAATAAACTGCGCCTGTGTTTCAAAGAGTTTATAATGAGGTAAGATATGATCACAACATCACCACCTAGTTATACACACAGACAGAAATAAGAAAACAAACTCAAAAGTTTACTTGAATTTGCATTTCTGCGTCTGCTGTAACATCAATGGATGATAGAACAATATTTCAAAGAGACTGTCAGAGCAGAAAATGCTGTGTTTGAAAGTCTTCTCCAGTACGCTCCATGTGTACACAATTTTTGTTGTCAGTGTATGTGAGTGATAGAAACTCATATCCTGCTGTTTGTGGAGAGTGTCGGTCAGAAATGCAGAGAAGGCCGTCATAATCACAGCTAAACTGCAAATGAGATCACAGCTAGAAGACCTAAGCAGGTAGGGCTAATGTGAGTTAAAATAACTCGTGGTGACACTTTTCTCCTTTTCTCCTTATAATATCAACAGTTATTCTTCTAGAATTACAAAAGTTTATTGTTCTCAAGAGTTTCATTACATTTGAATATTCAGATCATAATTTAAACCATCCTACCCATGGCAGTGTGTCTAAGGATATGCTGATTTTGTGCAGATGCTATTTGTGGGTGTGTGTGTGTGTGCTTGTGTGTGCGCTTTCATCTCGTGGGCATGTGCCGTTTGCCTCCAAAAGGTGGTTTTCATTTTCTAACCCTCATGTCACATTCCAGCTGCCTTGATTGCTACAAGCAGGTTGGCAAATATTTACTGTAATTTCAGAAAGGTTTATTTTCTCTCCTAAATCCAGGCGAGCTGGCATAGGATCCTTTGTGTGCCAATCTTCTCAATAGCTGCATTGTCAAAAGTCCACTCAGGAAAACAATGTTTTCTAAATTGGTCAATTTTTTCTCCACTCAACAAACGAGTGAAAAAACTGTTTAAAATTAAAACCAAATTAAGTATTTTGTTGTCTTATAGGGATTATTAGCACAGCACTGGTGCTATGATTGATGTTGGTATGTGGATATAGGTATAAAACAAAGCATTAAAATAGTTTGTTTGTTAAAACAGGATCTCAAATGCAAATTATTTCTTAAGTCTTAAGATATTTTCTGCTATTTAGGTGTAAAAAGGACATAACTGTTGGTGATATTGTTAATTAAAGTAATGGGTATGCAAATTACAGGTGAAAATTTTAAAAAAATTGAAAAATAGATAAAAACCAAAGCAGACTTCACATCTGCATATTAGAAAAACTCATAACTGCAATCAAGAGTAAAATCGCCTACTTCTTTGCTAAGAGAACTTGTGAGGTTGTTGTTTGATTGATTGACAGGTGTCTCAGTCTGTCACAAGCCTGTTGCTACTGCCTACTACCATCTCTCTTTTCTTTTTTTCATCCCAAGTCAAATCACAAAACTGGTGACTGATGTTACAAATACAGGATCAACTGAGAATATTTAGTTTTTTTTACAGATGACACCACTCTTATTTAGTCAATTCATGATATTCTAAATCTTCATAATAAATTTAAAACAGTGCACCTCAGTCCGTCAGATAGAGAGCTCATCATCTCAGTGGATGCTTTTTTGACTTGAAAGTCTTTCCTCTTGTCATGTGACCTGTTATTAATGGTCCTTTATGTTGCACTTTTACACAACATTGTAGTCCCTATAAAACCTTCATCAAAACTAAGAGATAAAAACAGCCATGTGTTTGCAATCATCCTCTTCTCTTTGATTTCCTGCTCTGTGAGTTGGCCATTATACATCTCAGGATGGAGGACTGTGGGGAGAAACCATACATGCCCCCCACTCTTAGTTCAGCTCAGATTCTTTGGTTCTTTCCTTTATAATAAGGCATTGTCCTTTTTCCAACACATTAGGGAGAGTAGGATTATTATTTGTTAGTCATTTGTGACTCGGAGTTTTACCTCTGCTACTTTAACTAGGTTTCGAAGCAGCCTAGTGGGTCATTTACAGTCTAGCTCGCATTCTAGCGGAGGTACTCGAAAAAATCTAATAGGCATATAGAAGTTCCCTACAGTCAAATACGTTGTGAGCTCATTAGAGTTCTGGTATGCACAGGACTCAAATTTATGTCAAGTAGTTACAGGACGTTGTTAGGATGGAATAGTGCAGTGTATTTCTGAAGGCTTGAGGACAGAGAGGGGATTACTGCAAGATTGGTTTGCACAAAGTAATTGTTAAAGCTGTCCTTAAGTTTGAGGTTATTCTATCAAAAAGGACAAGGAGTGAATTCAAGTCTTTTTTTTTTCCATCTCATGCAATGAAATGACGTTATATAAGTGGCGCTGCCCGGCTCTGCTTTCCATCCTGTAGGTGTGGTGAGGCGGTTGAGAAGAATAAGCACCTGATCACATCAGACCAGAAGGAGTATCAGCAGGAGCTGAAGAAGAACTACAACCGCCTGAGAGAGAGCCTGAGGCCTATGCTGGAGAGGAAGATTCCCGAGCTCTATAAACCCATCATCAGGCCTCGGCTGGAGAACAGGTAAACAGACTCGCCAAGTCAAACAGCCAATAGTGTTTTGGCAGGAGTGACTGAGGTAAAATAAAAAAAGAAAGAAAAGAAAACACATATCATTGATCTGTTCGTCACTCTGTATGATTGCTGAACCGAAGGGGAAGCAAGAACAAACTGAATTGATTTGAGATCCATTCAGACTGTCTGTGTCACCTCTAACAAGTATTGATAGCTGAAGCAGAACCACAGTATACATTACACAGGCTGCTGATACATGAGTGCCAAATTGCAGTCGTGTATTAATAAAGTCGTAATAATTTTGATACATCTTGTACTCGCCCCTCAAATTTAGATTTGCCTATCAATTACTCACCCTCTGAAATGTAAAGGAAGATCAGTGGCATATTGATAGATCAGCCCTAATATCTCACAACTTGCCTCACACGTGGTGAAACAACTTAAATATGGCATTTCAGATCAGAGAGGCAAAGTAGTTGATTCAAAAGTTACTTGTTTTGTCCTTTGCATATTGAAACATTTACCTTATATCTCTTATCCTACCTGTTCCTCCACCACCACCACCGCCTCCTCCTCCTCCTCATCATCATCACTTGTTATCTTTCTTCTCCTCTTCCCTCTCCCTCTTTCCTCCATCTCTCAGGGATTCCTTCAAACGTCTAAGTTTCCGCAGAGCTCAGGAGGAAAACTCCTGAGATGCCACATCTCACAGAGAGGAAAGGAAAGCCTGTCACATAACTGAGAGAGGGAAGGAGAGAAGATAAGATGAAAGACAAGAAAAACAAGAAAAGGAACGGCTGGTGATACTCCTGCACTCCTCCTCGCTGCAGCTTTGTCACCACAACGGAGGACTCACAGTTTCTCAACAAATCAGCAGTGTATAATAATGTCTGCTACATGTCTATTTTTATGATGTCATGGTTTTTATGATGTCACGGTCGTTGGTAACGGGAGGCAAAAGGAGAGTAAGCACATTAAAAAAAAAAATAGGGGAAGCTGAATGCAAGCAAAGTGTAGCTTTTTGAGCATTTCACTGTAAAATCTTCAGATGCTGTGGCTCTGTTGGTTTCCTTTTTTAGATAACGTCGAGTCCTAATAATGCTGCAAACATTTCCTCTGGGTTGGAAAGTAGCTCTTTTAGGTCCTTACTAGCCCAGGGCTTGTATGTGTGCCAGTAATGCTCATAATGTCTTGTGTGTGTGTGTGTGTGTGTGTGTATGTGTCTGAGTGGATGTGTGTTTATTTAGATAATGTTTGGAGTTGAAGCTTTTGGTGCCATACTGAAGTCACTTTGTACTCAGTAATGATAAATGATTCTGTTATGTGCTAAAGCGCCTCTGAAATTCCACTCTGGGCATCTATGCATGACATGTGCCAGTTAGAGCAGCGCGGGTGTGAATGGATTTGTGCACTGGAAAAATAGGTACAATTTTCTGTGTTAACTCTTTAGGCCATTCCTGTCTTATTACTGTTGGACACACAGTACCAGGCTATGTAGCTATTAGAAGAGTTGAACCTATCATGTCACATAGGTTCACAAGGAGGCACATAATGTTTAAAATATACATACAATCCACCATTTGTATATATTAGAGGTATTACATTAGATAATTACAAAGATGTTTACAAAGGTATGAAAAACTATTTTGCATTTTATTTTATGGAAATGTATTTTTTAGATAAATAACAGCAATAATCATATTAATTGGAAATATTGTTCAGTAGGTGGAATTCAGTGACTGCGTGTACTGTAACAATCTCAGCGTATGTTTCAGTAGTTGTTTGTACATAGACCACTTCCTACGATACACACAGTGCCAAATTTAATTCCTTCCTTATTTACTTGAGAACTGAGAAGTAGAAATGCAATATTTTGAAAAGTCACTCCACACAGCACTGCTTTGCAAAATGAATTATGTTTACCCCATATGTCAGAATACATTCCAGAAGAGAAATTTATTACTGCTTTGGAGTATTAAATATGAAATAATCTAATTTTGTTAGGCATCCATGAAACCGCTCATCTCATTTGTATTATGTTTTGACATACTGTATTTCAGTCAATGTGCTTGGTGTTTCAGCAATGGGTATACATTTTTATATATTAATATCAATGCTCATCTGCATATTTTTTCCACTTTGTTCCTAGGTACATTTCTTATTTATTAGCTGTTAAATGTTTTAAAAATGGCTAAATAAAATTTAAAAAGCAATACAATGTCTGCAATAACTGTGAGTATTAATAAAATGTATACCTATTTTTGGAACATTTTGAAAGTTGGTGTTACGAGATATTTTGGTGGCCATTCAACCACTAGAGACTGCATTCTTCAGTTATTTTTATGCTCATACCTGTTGTGTTTTATTAAATGTGGAATTTTTACTTATGCATAAAAAGCTGTGGAAGAACCTGAATAAAACTTAATATATACACAATGTCACCACTGTGTTCAATTACTGTTTTTATAGTATTGGAAACTAAACCGGCATTTATTTACTTAGCAATATGAGTAGTTTTAAATAACTCTTTCAACAGAGTGTGGTGTGTTTATTCGTTAAACTACAAAGCGTTTTTAAAGCGGGTTAAGAGCCAGGCTCGAGAACTACAATCTCCTGCCGTCGCGTTGGCATGACGTCATCGCCACTCGACTCCGACTTGACGGAAACAGCCTTGCAGTAGAATTTCATTCAAGACAAGCGTGTACTTGTGATGCTCAGCGGTATGTTGACACGTTGTTTTGTAAAATAATACCGAAAACACGGTTATCCACAGCGAGGACGGGGATTTGTGCGCCACACCGCTGCTCTGGTTTTAACTACTGAGTCTCTCGTTACAGAAAAACTAAAATGTGATGTAAAGTTAGCCCGAACTCCCTCGTTTCAAGTCATGCAGTCATTTAGCTTCACAACACAGTGACGTTTACAACCTCGACTCATGTCTTTGTCACTGAGCAGAAGTTTCTCACACGACTGTAACAATACGTATACATACAACACCAGTGTCACGATGCTGCATCACGTCAAAAGTTTTCATGTTAACTTTGACTCTGCAGCTTGTAGTTAAAAACAATGTGCTGTATTTTTTCTGGTGTGACTTCTTGACAAGCTTTTACCTGCTCTCCCTGTCAAAACACTGCATGTGCCCTGACCTGTTCCAGTTTATTAACTTAATAACCTTCTCATATTAAATATATCCATTCACTACACTAATCCCATAGTCACACTTTAAACAAAAACTCCTGGAGCCACCCTTTTGTTATTACCTAAAACCATAGTGATCTTTAAGGTCAGAGATGGCTGTTTTTGGCCAGTTAACACTTATGGGACATATTGTGTTTTTCCACTTTTTCCTGTTGCTGTAGATATGATCCTCTCTTTGGTTCGTGTGCTCCCAGTGTTAGGAATATACTCCTGCACTGAATAACCTCTGACGGTTTCCTGCTGTAAATGGTAATTGCACCTCTGTCGTGCCAAGCCTGCTTCATGCCCCGAGCAGGCTAAATAGAAGGATTGTGACAGCAAAAAAAAAAAAAAAACATTAAAAAAAAAA
>OOFC01002289.1:24444-38766 GCA_900323345.1 Pseudochromis fuscus | reverse complement strand
GTTTCACTGCTTTCTCCATTGGATTGAATGAGAGAGAAAGCTGCAGAGAGCAGCAACCTCCTCCTTGTATTTCTCCCCCGTCTCCTCTGCTCTGCTGCCCTCTGCTGGTCATGTGTGCAATACACACATATTATTAAACCTGACAGGCAGAATTTTGTCAGCGCCGTGGACCGAGTGGTGGCGGTCGGCCGCGTCCGGGGCAATGGCAGGGGACGGGGACGGCCAGGGGGGGAGGGCCCGTCCAACGCTGCTTGCAGCTTTAATTATTTATTATTTTTCCATGTTTATGAATATACATGCAACCTTCACTATAGCCCTCTTTGGGTAATGAACCCTGAATAATGACAAAACAGAGGCTAGCTGTTCATATCAGCTTCACTTTATATTCCACATCATATATATAAGTATGATATGATATTACTGATCAAATCTTAGATACTGGACTGGAGATGGATGGAAAAGTGTGGGAGTTCAGCAAAGATAACATTGTTAGGGAGTGTTAAACTACTCTCTAAACATCCAGTGATAAAGCACTCATGGAGCACAAACCCTCTGGCATGGTAAAATCCAGCTGTACTGAAACTACATATTGAACACTGTTGCCCTCTTGTGGTGAAAAAAAATCATTACAAAATATTAACCTGTTACAGGAAATGGGGAATTTTCTGGGATTTGGGGATTGTTTTTACCCCAGTCATCCTCTGTCAGTCATTTTCCCACAATGTTGCAAACAAACAAACAAACAAACAAACAAACAAACAAACAAACACACCAATGCAGGCACAAACATAACCTCCTTGGTTGAGGAAAACATTACAGGCAATGGCTGCAGCTGTTTTCTGAATAAGACAAAGAATCCTCATTTACGTCATTTACTACAATGTGAAAGGGAAATAATACAAGAGAAAAAAATATGTCCTTCATGGAGGCCAATATAAATTGTTCTGATAACATATATTCCTGTTTACTTCACATGACTATATCGTACTTCAGTTTGACCTTCACTATTTATTTAATCCTCTAAAACTGAGTGATGCACCGTTCACATTTTCATATAAATATACATTTATGTTTACTCTAATATGACTAAATTTGGCTTAAATTAGCATTTTACATGGAGCTTGTTCTGCTTTCATTTCTCACCTCTCCCTGGTAGACTATGTGTCCTATGGGGCAGATCATGCAGGCAGTACCAGAGCCAAACATCTCTCTGACCCGCTGCTGTTTCAGAGCAGAGCACAGCTGGGCCATGGTGAGGTAACGCTCTGTCACTTCAAACTCACCCTGGAAATCACAGCACATGGACTTTAGAGTTTTTTTCAAGAATTATTTGTTGGACATTATCTAAAAATATTTATTGTAATGTGTGTCTTCCTCACCCAATCTCTTGTTAGGTCCAAGATGCTCTGGCGGGTTACACCTGGGAGGATGATACCATCTAGAGGTGGAGTTGCAAGCTCTTCCTCTAGTTAAAAAAAATACATTTCATATATTAAACTTAAAACTCAAAAACATCAAGCTGCAGTGAGGCTGTGCTGCCAGCAGGGGTCAGTGTTTGGTAAATGTTTGATGGTCTAACTGTAATTCAGAGAGACAGAGCTGACTTACCTCCATCCTCATTAATCCAGTGCAGAAAGATGTTCATGGTTCCTGCCTCAGTGATCTGGTGGTCCTCTCCATACAGCCACAGCACCTGCTGACATCCATAATCCACTGCTTCGTACTGGGCTGAGAGGGAACATCCGTAGTTTCTGGAGAAATACAAACCAACTGCTGCTTTTACTGTAGTTATATAAGAATATTCAGTGTGTTTAATGGGTGGATCTGTTAAAAGCTTTATTGTTTTGCACCCTGCACGAGCCTATTGTGTGTGTTTGGACAACAACAGGAACTAAACAGAAAAATCTTAGATAGTGTGAACACATTCAATCATTGACTGATCTTCTGCTGGAGCCTATCACAGCTGGCAGTGGGCAGACAGACAACCGTCCACACTCACACCAATGGTCATCGAGTAATCAGTTTACCTAACAAGCATGTCTTTGGACAGTGTCGATACATACACTTTAAAAAAAACAAACTGTGTTGCTTTCACTGTGTGCAGAGTTAATTTGTAAAATGTAAAATCAATAAAAATGGTAGAAAATCTTGGATAAACACAATAAAATGTGGAGTAAAAATAGCAAGAAATGCAAAAAAATATGTATTAAAACAACATAAAATCAATAAACAGCCCATCTTGTTGTGTTAAATGAACCCAGCATGTACAGTTAGTCCAATATTGGCCCAGTTTTTGGTAAAAACAAACCAGCATTTTTTAAAGTGTAGTGATTAAAACCTAAATTGACACCTGAAGTTCATTGGAGGGCACTAACTGACTGACCCTCCCATCTTGCAGTCTCCAGTTCCTCCTTTCCAGGCCCGTGTGTACTTGGGGTCGGCCCACAGGGAGAGGGCCTCTGCCTCGGTCTTGAAGTAAGAACCAGCTTGACACAAAATGACGTACAGCAAAGCACGGGACGGCTTCTTCACACCCAGAGAGGGCTGAAACAGACAGAAAAACCACGTTCATATTTTATAAACCTTCAAACTCCTATAAGTGACGGCATCACTCCACCATCCTCCTGACCTCGGTGCTAATGAACGTGGGTCTGATGTACAGACTGGCTGAGTGGGAGTGAGGAACCCAGTCCTGCTCAATCTCCACCAGTCTCCTGATACACTCCAGCAGCTCCGACTGATCGAAGGCCTGGACGAGGGAGACAGCAGAAGGAAGAAGAGGGGGTTAGAAATGATCACTCATTCATTCCTCCATTAAGGCCATTTCTTCACATCCGTCTTACTGGTAGACAGGCTCTCTGTGCAGAGTTGGACATGCGCTTCATGTTGAGCATCGGCCTGAAGAGGCGCAGTCGGTTGTCATCCCCACGGTAAACTTTCAGGCCTTCAAACAGCTGGTGACAAAACAGGAAATAGGAAATCTCCTTGAATCAAATGCGATGAAAATGAATCAGTGCTTTTATTTTGGTAATGAATCTTCAATTGTGTTTTATCTTGCTGTACTATTAAACTGAGATCCGGGCAGTAGTCAGGATTTTATAAATACTGAAGTTATTGGGAAGACCAGGTACCACTGACATGCATAAATCATCACTAGATCATTAAGGGGTTCAAAAATAGGAAGATTTAGGGCCGTGGGTGGTTTGATTGAAAGGTGTGGTCTCCAATGATTTACAGGCAGAGTGGAGGCTTGTTCAGCAATGAACTCCAGTCTCATACACTTTGGACAGTGTCCTCAGGTTCAAGGGTTAGACCCGCCTCCTCACTCCGCCCTTCATATCCAAATATGGTCACTTCTGGCTCCAACACACCCACACTCAAATGCCAAACTCCTGGCTTCAAAATGTGAGTCCACAAACCAACAGGTGGCGTCACGTTAGCTTCATCCTCTCTATATACAGCAGGGGTGTAAAATCCTGGTCCTCGAGGGCCCCTATCCTGCATGTTTTAGATGTGTCCCTCTTCCAACACACCTGATTCAAATGACCTGCTCAACATCAAGCTGCAGAAGCCTGATAACGATCCTGATCATTTGAATCAGGTTTTGTTTTCAAATTAAATCAGGAAAAGCACTTCTATACAAGTTGTCACAGACACAGTCACCTCCGGTATTTTATTTTTGAGTCCAATTCTCCACTAATCTGCTTCTTTCAACAACATCTTTCCTCAATCCTTCAGATAAGGTAAACTAACTAAACCCTGACATGAAAAACAGTCAGAGCTCTGTCTCTGTTTTCTCAGATTACATTGTTTATTCCACTGCACATCATAGGAAGTGATTAGTAAATCAGAGGCCCATAAAATAAACTGTTAGAGGTTTATTTCCCGAGATGAAGATCTAAAACTCCCACTACGCTGCTACAAATTCTGGTGGAAAAATCCTGAACCATTTATTTATTTAATTAGTAAAATGTGACGCATTTAAATTTACCTCCAGAGTCAACAGTGTACCTGAATGCCATAGTGTAGTGACGAACAGGCCGGGTGGAGTGACAGGTTCCCAAAGGGTTTGATGGTGGGAGCCTGCCAGCCGTCAGTCGCACTCCACTCTATGGTCAGCATGTGGTCGGTGAAGACGGTGCCGAAGTCGACCACGGCTGGTTTGACCTTTGGAGCTGAGGAAAGGTGGATGACCAGGTCAGCTGCCTGTTAGAAAACACAGAACAACAAAGACATTAGGATTAACCTGAATGTTGAATGTTTTACTTCTGAAATATTACATTTACATTACATCAGTTAAACATCTGTGAAGAAAAAGTTGTCAAAATAAAGTTTCTTTGTCATAGATTACATCATAGATAAATATAACCATGCTGGTCTCACTCATTGAACGTGACAAAAAAACTATAAATACCTTTTTAAGTTACTTACCTTTTTAAGTATGTAAGTATAACTTTTAGAAACACATGATGACATATTTGGACTAATTAATGAGTTTGATTAATTTCTATTTCAGCCTTTCTTTCATCAGACTTCACAGAACAAATGTCATGTTCCTGGATTACTTTCCACCAGCTGCTTTGTGACAATATAACATTTTTTATTTTTTTCAGCTTTTTTTGTGTTTGTCATCCTGTAGTCATGGAAAAAATATTAGATCACCTTTGTTTTGCTGTTCATTTTGTTCATTTTAATGCCTGGTACAACTAATTGTACATTTGTTTGGACAAATATAATGATAACAAAAATAGATCATAAGAGTTTAATTTAACAGCTGATATCTCGCCCGTTTCCATTGTTTTCTTGATAATAACCTCAGTTAACTTCAGTTCTTACATCAATAACTATGGCGCTGTACTGCCACAAACAAAGTGCTTTTAGGCTTTCCATGTTTTCTTTTCTGTCTGTTTTAGTCACATGATACACACAGGAGTTAGTGCTTGATTGCATAACCATTATTTCTGATGACAAGGGTGGTCTAAAAAATTTTTCTACGATTGGATTTTAGCCATACTAAACCAGACACCCCAACCTGAGCCATTCTAAGACCCACTGTGACCATTAGCAAGACAATTATTCTGTAAGGCATCAGTCTGTCCTTTAGATTGTCCACTATTTTGTTTAAGTACTTGATAGTCCATGATCCTATGTACCGTCCAAAAAAAATGCCATGTTGCTTTTAAAGGAGCTAGAAGTGACCATATTTAGATATGAAGGGTGGAGTGAGGAAGCGGGTCTGACCACACCCCTAAACATTGCTCTTTTTAAAGCCTAATATCTATTTAATTCTGATTTTTTTTTCCCCTCAGATGGACCACCCGATCACTAATAATAAGACTTGCTGAAAAATATATTATCTAAGTATTTCATGATTCATGAATTGAAGTCAGTTGGAGTTTGTTGCTGTCGGGAGTATTTGCACTTCTGCATTGGGTTCACTTTTGAGACCTAGTTGCTTCATCCATTTCTATGTCCATGGTTAGGTTAGATTATACTGTCTTGTTGTTACCGGGGTTACTGTGACATCAACAGTGTGACAAGAATTTCAAAGATTGGACATTCAGTCAGAAACAGAGTGGTACTTTATGTCTTTGTGGAGCTGTCATAACTAGCTCACTAAGAGGTCAAAGGTCAGTGTTAGGTACAGGACAGATTAGCATCACATTCACCTTGAGTCTGAGTCTCCCAGTCTTAGAGTCCATTAAGCTACCTGTGTGGTGTTTGATCACCCATGGGACCAGTGACATCATACAGGTACACATCAGATCATGATAAAAAAAATATTCAAAATCTGTATCAAAATGTAAAAAAAAAAAAAAGTCAATCTACATGCACATAGATGCTGGCTGTATGGTTGGTGTTGATTTATCTTATTTTTTTATTTTTGGTCACGTTTAATTTGCTCTTGTTCAAAAATACTGACTTTTATTTTACAGCTTTTCTAATCAGAAGGTCCTGGATCAGTCAGAGAACGTCCTGAAAGGGAAAACTTCTCATAAGTACATTTACATTTTGATGCCTCTACTCTGAATAATAAATTCTACACAAAATGTTTTAAAAGTTAACACAGGAACAGTTCATTTAAAAATAATAATAATAATAAAAAAGAAAATGATGAATTTATACCTAAAATGTGCAAAAGTGTTTCTCTGGAGAAACAGGTCATAGTTTGAAAAAAAAAAATACATTTTTTAAAAAAGATTTCTAGACATTTAAGAGTTATAGAGACTCCTCTTTCTGGTCAGCAGTGAGTTATCTGTTCAAACTAGTCAGGATTAGGCTCTTTATCCTCTCTCTCTCTCTCCTGGTGTAGAGGGCTGCTTGGACTATAATCCCAGATTACAGTACTGGGAAGTGGTCAGTTACCACAGTACGTGATCAGAGTACTGCAGTTTTTCCATTATATTTTTTCCCTCAGTGTTATTTTGTGTCCTACTTTTATTCCATCAAATGCACAGATACATGAACACCCATTGTTTTCAGTATTTCCAGTCAGAATTAATCTCATCTGCAAGAAAAAGCAACAGTCTCTGGACAGCTCCCAGACAAACACGACAACACACTGGTGGTCTTGTGGCTGTAATCCCTCTTCACTGTTCACCTGGTTCTCACACTCCTGCCAGTGTTTGGCTGGGATTACCTGGCTATAAATATGAACTTGGCTGAGTGTCTTCAATGTGTAACCGAGCAGTAAAGGGAAGGAAAGTCGGATCACGGAGCTCCCGACCCAAACACTCCCACTGCAGGACAAACTCCAGTCTATTCATATCCAGTGTGTTATGACACACAGCCTGACGTTAGATGGAGGTTTTCAGGGTTGTACGCTAAACCTGTGACGCAGAGACTACAGAGACTCCCTCCGAGTCCCTTCAATGGGAGTGAAAGTTACCACACGTCTCCAAACCAAACCAACCCCTCATGTCTTTGTATGAGGTACGTGTGTGTCTGCACATGTCCTCCATAATCTCCACCTGAGCCTGCGATCTGCCGCTCAGGCGTTCAGGGTCAGAAAACAAGCAAAGCTCCAGCTACTTAGCGTGAGCTGTGAAAGTGGATTCTGCTGAGCAGGCTGGACAGGAGGAAGAGGAGGAAGAGGAGGACGTGTGGACGCTGCAGCCCCCCTCCCATGAAGGAAAAGAAAATGGCAACAGCGTGGACACCTTTCTGTTTGAAGTGAAAGGTCATCAGACGCCGACTTAGTCTGACAACACTTCTTCTGGACTTCTTGGGATTACTTTTTCATGTGTTTCTGTTGTCACAATGTGAGCACTGTTGTACGACTGAGGCTCTCGAGGCCTCATGGCGCCATGAGGACGAGCAGCAGTGCTGGGACATCTTCTACATGGGGGGATTTTTAAGTGTCGAGAAGACAAGGAAACATCAAGATGCTCCACCTGCAGCAGCTACTGAGGGTAGGTGCTGAGACCATTACTGGTATTTAGACACTCATCTTTACCCAGACCTGGTTTGCATGACATCTATTCTACAAACAGAGAGGCTACAACACTTGTTTCATTACCTTAAAGCTTGGAACAGTGTTGTCAGCCATTGCAATGGTGGACAGGAAGCTGCTTCCCTGGAAAACACTTGGTATGATATAGTGATGGCAATAAAAACAGACTTAAAAAGTGCATATTTATTTATTTTTTTAAAAGAAACCTACAAATATGCAAAAATATCTGCACAAAAATGCTGTTCAAGTGAGCGATAAATTTGACCTCGCATTCTTGCAAACTTATTCTTTTATCAAAAAAATGTAAAGAAGCTCTGGCACTCCATGAGTTTGCATTATAATGTCTATTTTATTATTTCTTTCGAGCAAAAATATGGTGTGAAAGTGGGTTTTGGCTGTGTGAAATATTGAAGATATTGTTAGTATCATAGTATCTTTTTGTTATTTTTGTTGCACGGTGCAGTTTTCACTATCACACTGTGTCATAAAAGCATCATTGTATATTTTATCACACAGAAATAAACCTTGTGACTTACAGTACATCACTGCCCTACAATTTATAATTTAATCTATCAGTATTGTGTGATTGCACTTAGTCCCAGATTAAAACGCAGTCTGTGCCACTAATATTTACCCTCAGCATCCAGCAGATGAATAGTTGGAGGATACGTTACCTTGAGAGCAGGAGAGACGTCTGACCCAAAGAGACATGTGATGGAAGTGACATCGAGCGTCCTCCCTGAAGTTCTGCTAAACGGCTTAATGATCGCTGATGCTTGAAGCCAGTCTCATTATTGTGTTGGAGCACTGACACCAAACTGCAGCACAACATAATTAATGTTTCAACTCTCTCCACATAAGCTGCTGTGTTGTGTTCACTGTCATTACTTGACATTATTAAAAAGGCACAAAACCCACGAAATTACACAAGTAGATTGTAAATGTACATGGTTAATGTAAAAAATATTCTCATATAGTTTGCAAAAACATGTTTGTAAAAATAAATAAAGTTGAATTAAAGACAGTATAAAAATAGATTGTAAATTTACACCTCTGATACAAATAACACAAGACCAAACAGAATATATATATATTTTTTTTTTACATAATCATTAGCTTTTTAACTTCTAAATTAAAACATTGACGTTTAATTTCAAATGTAATTGAGTTGAATGAAACTAAATATTTTTTTTTTTTTTAATTTTGAGTTATTTTTTTTAAACTGATCATAATTTCACATTCATTTTGATTTATTGATGGAAACTATTGAATTCCAGGTTGTTATTGTAATATATCTTTAAAAAAAGATAAAACATGATTAAATTAAAAATAAAACATAAATACATTTTCTCTATTAATTGGCATATGTCATGTAAAATTATGAAGTTTTTGCAAAAACAAACTAAAACAACAACGTTAGATGAATATATTTTAATCATTTTTTTGTCGATAAATTTCTTTCACTAAATTTTACAAAGCCAAAACTTACAGAACTAACTTTAAATATATTTATTTTAGTTTATTTTTTAGTCATAGGAATAAGAAAATAGTGTCTTTTTTGGTCTTTTTATGTATGTATGCCTTTTTAAATGTAATATTATTCAAATTGTTGCAGTAGGCTATGGGACGTTCACAGTGGAGCACGTGGACATAATATAAACACGATCATGGACAATCTCATTATTACTATAAATAAATAGAACCATTAATATGAAGTTATCTCAGTTAGCCTGCAGGGCTGTGGGTGCTGTGTCCCCACCCAGCCGCAGGGAGGGGGTGCTCACTCACTTTTCACGGTCAGGAACACCCACTCAAGGTTTTAACTCCTGCGTGGATCCTCATACCTGCGCGCGTCCTCCTCTCTTTGCGCGCGTGGACAGTTTGGACAAACATTCCGTCGTGGACATTTGCGCATAGAAGAATAAGAAGGTAACAAGCAATATCCATCGCTATGTGTGTACACGTCTGAGTTGTAAACGAGGAGTATTTGTTTTTAGTGAGTAACATCTTCAGATCTTTTTTTAAAACCTGGTGAGCATGTGTTGGCATGGACAAAAAATGACGCTCGACTCAGTGACAAAAACATCAAATGCTCCCATAATCTTAATTTTTTCTTCAGAATCTTGCAGGAAATGCGTCTTTACTGCACATATTTATATTAAGACAATGTTTAAACATTGAATTGAATTAAATTATTAGTCCAATTTCAGTTTTTTTAAATTTAAACTTCGAGGACAACGATGGGATTACTGCTGTTGTGCAGCGTCGTGCAGTAATGAACTTGTTTGCACACCTGTAGCATAATCAGGTGACGCACTGCATTTGGATATATTACATTTACTTTGATTTTTCCACATTGAGAAGTCAGGATTTCACATTTTAAACCTTGTGGACTGGTGCAGTAACTTTCCCTTCCACCTTTGTTAAGCTGTTTACCTGATTAGAGACGTTATACATTTAATAGCCAATCCGCTGCCTTTAATTTCCTCTCATCTGTTTTATTTTCTGTTGCATCCTGCTTGTTCTAAACTCTAATTGGTTGACTGATGCTTAGAAATGTAGATAAGTATCTGGCATTAGGCGGTCTGAAATATCTTATAGATGTTAGTATTTGTATTTGGCTACTCTCAAAACTCCAAGTTATTCTCTGTACCTCCTATATTTTACTATTTTATTCCTCTACTCTAGGATTTAATCCTTTAGATCAGAGGTCCCCAACCTTTTTTGCACCACGGACCCGTTTAATGTAGGCATTATTTTCACGGACCGCCCCTCAAGTTGTGGCAGATAAATACAGCGAAAATAATATAACACGACCGGCATAAAAAGTTGTTCTCTTACCCTTTGCAAAGAAACTCTCCAAATACCTTTTGTATTTTATTCATTTTCGCTAGTTTGTGGGTTTATTTTTTAGCTAATGTATCTGACGTTATCCGTAACAGGTGATAGGTTGTGTCACGTGACCCAGACAAGCGTAATGACGTGTCAAGAGGCACAGGCAAAAATTAAGCTGAAGAGAATCATGTTGTTCCTTTCAAAATAAAATGTCTCTCAGACTCTAATAATAAACACAGCGGAAGTTATATTTTTATTTATTCTTTCTGTGCGGCCCGGTAACAACTGCCCCACGGACCGGTACCGGACTGTTACTTCTCATACAAACAAATATTTTCTTCTTCTCTCTCCTCAGACTTCAGCCTCTCCTCTAGCCAGGAAGCCTCGCCATCAGCAGCATGGACTATTGCACGCCTCAGCCTGCGCGTCGTCACAACCCCGTGGACAGCATCTGTCGCAAGCTGCAGACCATCCAGTGGCGCGGTGACCGGGAGCCCAACTCTCCGTTCCGGATCCCCAAACTCTCCTCCAGCAGCTACGACAGCCCCCAGTCCGGCCTCAGGCACAACCTGGAGGCCATCCTGAAGAAAGGGGCGCTCCACAGGGAGGAGGGGGAGCGGGGGAAGGCGAGGCTGAAGGAGAAGGGGGGAGGGATGGGGATGCCGAGCCCTGCAGCTTCCCGGAAGCACAACCTGGATCAGTCTGCACCTCTGTCCACACCGGCGTGCAACCCTTCCACCCCGACTAACGTCACCTACACCATCACCAGCACCCTGGGGGAGAGGAGGGGTGCTGACGGGAGCGACTTCAGACAGGTGAAGTCATGGCAGAGGTATTGTTCCACACCCACAGGCCAGTCCAAGGACTCCCCATACTTCACGTTCACACGAGGACCTCAGTCAGAACAGGTGGAAAACGAGAGGCGGAGCCAGAGCCCACCTCTGTCCTGCACCTTCACCCCGAGCCAGAGCACCCTCTCCTACAACCTCAACTTCTGCTCCGCGGACACGGCGAACTCAACCGAGTGCGAGCTGCCCTACCCAGCTCTGGTGGTCAAAAGACTGTCCATGGGAGATGGAGGTAGGGGTCCAGGTCCTCGCAGCACACACAGAAGGGATTCATCAATGAATGAGCCTGTTAACCACCTGTAAATCATTGGAGACGAGACCCGTCAATCAAACTAACCACACCCCTAAAGATTCTTTTGAAACCTAATATCTACTTAATGGTGAAATGATTTTCAGATAGACCATCAGATCAGATCAGAGTGACTGGTGGAAAAGTGTTGACTCAATACTTCATGATTGAAAATGATTTTTGAATTGATATCTGTTGGAGTTTTTCAGAGGCAGCATCTAGTGGCCATCAGTGGTAGTGCACTTCTTTGCACCTCTACATCGGCAGCACTGTGGAGACCCAGTGGCTACATCATAAGATATTAGCTGAAGCCTCACACTGATTGGCTTATGTAACTTTGTAGTAGATAATGTGTCTGACTGTCTCACTGTTACAGCTGTTGCTTTGCCTGAAGGGAGAAAAGCGTATCATGTGCTTGCTTTGCTTCACGACTCAATACACTCTGTGTTTGATGTGTGTGCTGCGTGTGCATGTTCCTTCAGGAACCTCGGGTTCCTGTGAAAACAGGAAGGAGACTATGGCAGAAATCAGCCTCATCTGTGAAGAGAATCTGCTCGATACAATCTTCCACGCCTGTGACACCCAGCGCAGAGGTACACACACACACACACACACACACACACACACACACACACACACACACACAGTTTTTAATGGGTGGCTCGGGCATTAGTTTTCCAGCAAGCTAAAAACTGAAGGCAGATGACTTGACAGAATATGTTATATGAAACATACTATGTAGTACAAATATAGAATATACAATGTTAACAATAGGGAAGAAGTCGTCTCTTTTTTCTTTATTTCTTGGATTGTGTTTTGAAGTTTTTCTTTGCCATTTTTTACCTGTTGCACTAAATGCATCCTAAATTAAAGTCTCTCCTTTTTGTTAGTGCTGTTCAGCTGATTACTCCAGCTATATTACCGTACTTTCCCGACTATTGAGTGCACCTGAATATAAGCCACACCCACTAAGAAACAAGTTATGTACATACATAAGCCACACATGTCTATAAAGCAGCAGGTGTCCACGTTGTCCCACCGGATATTTACACAGAAAGATTTTTTAAACTTTTAATCAAATATATGCTTTTTTCTGAACAGTGCCTTTAACACGGCTGGTTACACAGTAGCCTACCAGAAAAGTCATTGATCACTATCCTCATCTTCCTTCTGCACTAAAACCACTAATGAGCATTCAATCAGTTCTTCACGCTGCCGTCTCCAACATGTCACTACATTGATGCCAAGCTTACTGGCAGCAGCTCTATTTCCTTCTTCGACAGCCAGATCGATCCACTTTAACTTGAAAGCTGCATCATATGCATTTCTTCATGTGTTTTTGATGATGAAGGTGTTTGCATGAAGCACAAAATGACTGATCTGAAGTGTGAGTGAACAGTTTCATGTGGTCCACTGTGACCTGTTCGGTAATTTCATGGGTCTGATGTGACAAGGTAAATGTATTGGTGGCATGAAGCTTAATAGCTTGTAAAAATCCATATATTAGCTGCATCAGTGTTTAAGCCGCAGGGTTCAAAGCGTGGGAAAAAAGTAGCAGCTTATAGTCTGGAATTTACGGTTAAAATAAATAATGCATAAGCCTTGCTGCTGTTGGTCCTTGATTTGAACCCTGTTAGTGAATTATGTAATGGCTCTATTGCTGTGGAAATATGGCAGATTTCTATTTCAGTTATTGTCTTGTATATGAACAGCTTAGCGTGATGGTACTGTATGTAAACACACAAAGAACAGTAGTTACACAGCTTCAATTTTAAGTTTAAATTCTAAAAACTTGCTCATGGATCATGATTGATATTGTCCTTGACTGCAGTTTGTATCACAGCAGAAAAATGTTTTCGACTGATAACTATGTGATGACTGATAGTGAAGCCAGTACCAACTACCAGAAAAAGTTGACTCACTCTGGTTGCTGATTTTGCTGCCTACACCCATAACCACGGTTTGTCACAGCGTATCTGGGGGTGTTACAATGAAAGAAATTACCAAGAGGTGCAGACGCTGCTGAGTGTCTACAAACTGTCTGTGTATATATGTGTGAAACTTTGATGTCCTCCACCCGTAGGTAAAGTGTACGTGTCTCACATTGTGGACTTCCTGCGACACACCACCAGTCGCAGCTCACAGGACAGCGGGTTGGAGGAGCTCTGCAACATGTTGGACCCCGAACAGAAAGACGTCTCCATCGATCTGGACACCTACCATGCTGTGATGAGGGAGTGGATCGAGGACTGCCGCAACAACGGGTACGGGGAGGCGGACGTCCAAAATGTTTATTTAGAAATAACAAAGTCGGGGATGGTGGAGTGAAGTTGTGTGGTTTGTGAAGTGGGTGCAAGTGGTAGATTTGGAGAACAAATTCACACATCCTGGACACTTTGTTTGAAATATTATAGCGTTGGATTTTAAGTTCATACTGTGATGACTGAACATCTTAGATCAAGCTTTAGTCAGCAAGTATTCACCCAGGTGAGGAGGCCTTACTCCAAGGTACTGATGACCTCCATCTACATGTAGAATAAAGAAAATTAAAGATTAATTTTGAAGCAGTCTGAGCACCATCAACTGTAACAGATGTCTTAAATCTGACACATTCTGCTTTTATTTTGCTAGAGCACCTATTTTTGTAGAGATGACCTTCAGAAAGTGAAGGTGTGAAAACTCATGCAGGTTTAGTTCTGAAGATTTTTAAGATAAAAAAAAAAAAAAGATCATTTGTCCTGAGGGAAACTGTTATCCCTGATTGCTCAAAAACAAATTTCAGTACATAGCAAGAATTTAGAGTAAAAACAAGAGCAACAAGTGTGAAAAAATAATAATAATAATAATGATAATAAAAAAATAGACCCAAATACAACAACAGAAAAATTGGAAGTGGG
>OOFC01002283.1:37704-65499 GCA_900323345.1 Pseudochromis fuscus | reverse complement strand
ATTTTAATTATTCAAACACACATTGTATATATGTGTGTGTGTGTGTGTGTGTGTGTGTCTGTCTGTCTGTGTGTCTGTATGCGTGTGTGTGTGTGTGTGTCTGTATGTGTGTGTGTGTGTCCATCACAGAGCACTAAACAGGGAAAAATGGACGATGTCCTTTGATGTGCACTTACATAATCTGTGGTGATGGGCTGGAATGCCACAATTTGGCCACACACACTCTCTTTCACCCTCACACACACTGACCCAGTGGAGTTCTTCCGTCTCATTGGTCTATCGTCCGCTTCTTGTTGTTGATTGGCTCTTGGAGCTGCAGTACATTCTTTCCTGAACTCTGGTTCCTCATCTGTGAATCCAGTTTTCTTGCCGCTGTACTAAATTAGTTTTTACAGCACCACTGGTCTGACTCTTGATTATGGCAGCTAATCTTTTTCTGATATGTAATCACTATAATTAATTTTGTTGGCCAACTGCTGTCTTTGCCATGTATTAAAAGTGTGTTAAGCTCACTTTTTAGCTGTGCACCTACACACATAGTGAGGGCAGTGAGGAAGAGTGAAGATCATTGATCTCCTCAGTTCCTGCAGAGGATCCTGCAATGATTTTGAGTTTCAGTAACAATCAAAACTTTATTTTTCCTTTATTATTATCCCTGCTTATTCATTCCTTTTAGATGATCTGAATGTTGTTGATGAACTAATTTGCTGTTTCATGCTGTTATATATGACTCACTCATAAATAAGATAAGACAAAATTGTGCTTTTTTTATGATAGTGTTCTTTCCACACCACAGTGAAAAACTCACAGCAGATGGTTCAGAGAGAACAGATATTTGCCAAACAATCATGAATCTCAGAGGAGCAGCGCAAACTGATAATCAGTTCATATCATTATGACCTCGGTGATTCAGGGGAACTCTTTTAATAATCTGAGATGAGAAGCTCTCCTCTAATTGGCCAAATTAGGCTCTATGTTATTAATTGGGGGGGATCAAAGAGGTTCCTGAACTGATCTTTCTGCTGCTGACAATGTTTGCTTCCTGTGTGTTCAGATCAGTCTGGATCTTATTTCTAAAAAACGGAGGAGAAAGACACTGCAGTGACGAGGACCAACATGGCCAACAATACAACGGATCACCCTCCGGGAAACTCGGTGGCTGAGGGCAACCATGACGGGGACTTTGGGGTGACTGTGATGGAGCTGAGGAACCTGATGGAGCTGCGGAGCACTGAGGCTGTCAACAAAATACGGGACACTTACGGAGACGTGCAGGGAATATGCCGTCGCCTGAAAACATCCCCTATAGAAGGTAAGAATCTGTCCAGTTCACAAACCATCTAAAGCCCCTAACCAGCAATTGTTACACTTACAGATGTAACTATCAAGTTTACCTCTCAACATTCACCGCCTATTTACTTTTAAAAAAATTGGTTTGTCAGAACAATGATGAAGTTACTGAGCAGTACAGAGTAATTAAAAAAGTATGTGCCCCTGTAGGGACCAGAAAAAACACAAAACTAATGGTATTGGGAAGGTGGCATAGCCAGAAGGTTCTGGGTTCGAATCTTGGCTTGGGCCTTTCTGTGTAGAGTTTGCATGTTTTCCCTGTGCATGGGAGACTTTTCTTCGGGCACTCCAGTTTCTTTCCACAGTTCAAAGACATGCCAGTCAGTTAAATAGATGAGACTAAAGTGACTGTACGTGCGAGTGTGGATTGTTGTGTGTCTTTGTGTGATGGTGATATACTGGCGACCTGTACCCTCGCTTAATGCCCCCCTTACCCACAACTGGATAAGTGGGTATAAAAGATAGATGGTATTGGGGTCTCAAAATCATTTACACAGTTTGAATAATGTCCAGTTCAAACAATGTACAGTCAGGGCCCATGATGTGTAAAATGCAACTATGGAATTTGTGAGTGTTAAGGGGTTAAAAAGTAGGGCTGCAGCTAACGATTATTTCAGTAATCGAATAATCTATTGATTATTTCATGGATTTATCGAGTAATCAGATAAGAAACGCTGTTGATGGTGCTGTAATAAATAGAGCTGTCAAACGATTTGTCACAAGCTGGGCGATATCTAGCTTAAGGGCTAGCCGAATCCCTGACTAAAGTATGCTTCCCGTTATTGTGGTATTTTAAGTTTAGCCTGTTAAAAAAATGAAAAGCCAGAAATTCGTGCTGTTTTGCATCTTCCCTCTTTATTGGTTGGTTCTGTTGCCTGTTACTGTCTTGCTTCCACTTCTTCTTCTCTGTTTCTCTGAATAATGTAAGCAGTGGGGGCAATACTGCCCCCACCAGTTCCCATAGTGAACTGCAAGTACCGATTAGTTTTTACCGGCTGGTATTTGATTTTTGATTTGATTTTAACAAAAACAATAATACAGCACATCGACTCTTAAATTTCCGCGTCAATTAATTTTTATAGTTGTTGTAATCGATTATATTGAATAATCGTTGCAGTGCTATTAAAAACACACAAAACAGATTTTATGAAATTTTGATTTAGTTTCTACTTAAAATATTAAAGGGCCAAACACTCAGGAATTAAAAGTCCACATTAGGCCTTTTATCTACAATCTATTCTCTGTTAATTGTTTAATGATCTTATTGTCTATTAAATGGGTTAGGACTGGCTGATGATTTTCCATGACAATCCCCAGTTCATGATCTGAATCCTGTTTTTGTGAAGGCGACAGGGAGAGATCAAAAGCTAATTGAGTGTGCTAAGTTCATGGTTATTACCTCAACCTTTCATAGGTATCTTAACAACTTGTATTATTATTACTCAGCAAAGTGTAGCAGAGAACTACTCCACAAAATCCCCAGATTCTTTGCATGTCTGTTGAACTGTGAATCTGTGTGACAGAAATGTATCCAGTTAACAAAGGCCTTTAAAAACCAGGTGTTAATATAAAAAACTGCAAACGCAACTGTTGAGAGCAGGAGAACAGAGCAGCTCGATGTATGGCCACATTCATTTTCTACATCCCCGGTGCTGCATGCTAAACTGCTCCAGAACGAGACCAGTCTGCGACTCCCGTTAATCTGCTGCTGTCCAGTGTGATCAACGCTTCAGCACCAATTCTCCACAGCGTGTTAGGTTTTATTACTGAGCTATGACACAGCAGCATACTTTTTGTTTCTTCGGTTGTGGGCAGATCTGATGTTTTCTCATCTCTAATGACGATCCGCCTGAGACTCGCAATGTGGGCCGATTATGTTCAGTGTGGGTCTGCAGCTCTGCAGGTGACTGTAGTGTACCCGCCAAAGATCATGAATAATAAATTGTGTCATGATTCTACCTCAGGTGTATTGATGGAAATGCAGCATTAATTATATTGACGAGACACACACAGATCAGGAGGTGACAGTGTGTGAGCCACGAAACAACACGATTTCATGTGAACAGACAACATGCTTGGCAAAAGATGGACACACTCCTTATTTTGTGGTGAAAGATGATTAGTTTGGATTTCACTCAGAGCTCCGTGTGAGACCAGAAAATGGCCGACATGCTGCTGTTTGTTATTTCTCTTCCCCTCTCTCATCCTTTGATCCCTCTGTGTTTGTGCGTGTGTGTGTGTGTGTGTGTGTGTGTGTGTGTGTGGTGTTTCAGCCATCGGTCCATTCCAGGATTGAAATTAGTTCCAGCCCGTTCCCCTAATGGCTCCATAGATCATTGCTCTGTTCCATTTAGTAATCAGAGGACAGCTGTAGTCGCGTCCTCCACGCAAGAAATTACTCACTTTAATGAAGAAAGTGTAATTATATTTTCACTGCAGAGATGGGGGGAGGGGAGAACTAAAACTGGGGGAAACCTGAACAAGATTGAGGGCAAACACACACATAGTGAGACTGTTAGTGTGCGATAACTGGACAAGTGTCAATCCAGTTTCATTCCAGACAATAGTAGATAATTGCTGTTTTTATGTCATTTTTATCGTGTCCTACATTGCTACTCACATTTACGAGTGCTCCAGTGATTCAGTCTGCCAGTAAAGGTGGGATACTTGTGAGAGAGAGATTATAACATGAAAGCAGCAGGTTTGGTTAACACCTTCCTAACCACACAGTTGTGTTTGACAATGCTGCTGTTGTAAACGTGCCTGTCTTAATCACAATTGCATCATCATAACTTAATCAATAAACAATAAACTCACTGTATTTAGGGTATAACCACGGAAAAAAAGAACAAAGCTAATGTGACATCACCTGGTGGTTTGTTTGACATTTGAATGTCGCCATGTTGGTGTTGGAGCCAGAAGTGCCCAAACTAACCACACCTCTAAATCTTTCTCTGTTTGAAGCCTGATATCTGCTTGATGATGAATGATTCTCAGATGGACCACCAGATCACTGATTAGAAGAGTTGTCTTTAGCTAATAACATTACAATGACTCATGGAAAAAAATAACTGAGTCTTTCACTTTGAATTACCATATTTTCCAGACTATTGAGCGCACCTGTCTATAAACCGCTATTGAATTTATTCAAACAGTTTCATGTGGTCCACTCTGACCGGGTCTGATGTCGGCGTAATGTATCGGCGACACAGAGCTTGCTAGCTTGTAAAAAGCCAACGAGCTTCGTGCCGCCGATACATGAGCCACACCGGTGTTTAAGTTCAAAGCGTCAGAAAAAAGTAGCGGCTTATAGTTCGGAAAATACGGTAATTAGTTAAAAGTGAGGATATTTACATTAAAGTCAGTTGGACCTAGAGTTTTTTTTTAAGCCAGGATGTAATGACCTTCAGTGGTACTGCACATTTTTGCACTCATTTCTGAGACCCAGTGGAAGTTAAGAATCGCTGGTGGAAGTGAGCCAGCCAACACTGATTTGAAACTGTAGCACTATTTGCTTTTTGAAAGCAGGTAACACTTTAAATCATTAATGTTCATGATGGCCAGCTAATACCTCTGCATGTGTGCTTGAAGTAGTCTCACAATTCTCTTAACAAAACTCTGGAAGTGTAAATATACTTGGCAAGTGGATGATTCAGCAGTTTTTGGCTGATTTGTACTTGTAGCCTTATTTATTCAGTCATATTTTTTCTATCCAAAATACGGTCTAACTGAACATGATATACTCTTATTGTTATTAGCATGTACTTGCAGTTCTACATAATTACATAGGTCAAAACATTTAATAAGTTGTAAGGAATTGATGTTAAAAACCACTGTAGGCTACTACAACATCATGCATGTGTGACAATAACTTTGTTTCAAATGTAATAATTAATCTTGTTTTTTCATTCAACAAATATATAAAATATTATCTATTTACTGCAAGTAATAAGATATCATAAAAATAGGCTCTCCCCAAACGTAATCATCAGGGCGGCTCCGGTGAAGACCAGACATTATACAACTGTTGTTGCTGAGTGCGCTCAACCATAACTAGTAATTTAGCTTTGACATGTAAAATCAGCGGAGTGGCCGTATAAATTTTGCCGCTGTCACAGTTTATGGTCTTTCCAGTGTAGGATTTAATGTCCAGTTTTAGATTTAAACCAACAACAAGTCTTAGATTATGACTGTGTATTTTATTTACGATGAGGTGACAATGGCCAGCAGAGTAGGAGCAGGTTGTATTGCTAAAATCCTCCACAATGTCTGTCCTCTATTAAGAACTGTCATGTTGTAGTGTAAATATATATGACCTTAGGGTTTGGATGTTGGATGCAGGCAGCTGTGGTTGGCAAGTTTTAGGATTTCACAGAAATATCTGTACCCGCATGTTGGTCGACCATTAAGATCCTATCTAAAAAACCCAGGTCCTCTTACTTCATGTTGTCTTAATGAAAAAAAAAGTCAGTAATTGTGTCAGTGGTGTTTTCCCTCTAATCAAATTGATTTATTACTGCACAGAGTACAGTAAGATGAGCTGTACTGTGTTGGAGGTGCGCTGTTGTATGCATCTCATCATCAAACAGCTCAGTGTCAGCTCCATTAAACCATTATAAATAATCTACTGACATAAATTGCAGAAAATTACACTGCTTTTTTTGATGATAAATGGCAGAGATAAGTTCTGTGGCAAATTTCCTGAGCACAGTAAAAACCTTACCAGGTTTTTATAATTGATGGTGTTATTAGTTGATGGGTTTGCATCCTCTGAGTCTCTTGTGAATGTCATTTGAATTTGAAGAAGTAAAGGCAAACCCTACATTTTATTTATTTATTTATTTTTTTCAACTATCAATAGTGTCAAAGCAGGGACAGAAAAAATGAAAATCTTGTGTGATATTTTCATGATGAAGCCGGTACAGGTCACTTATTGTGTCTCTGTGACAGAAGGGAAACCTGCAGGAGACCTGAGTTTCACACAGAGGTTATCTGTTTCTCACCTTAAGCTGATTTCTCACATTGATGCATGATTTCTTGTGTCCATGTAAACAGTCAGTGTCAGTCCTGAAACTGAAACTGAGAAGAATCTCAACAGTAAACCTGTTCTGCTGTCTGAGCCTGCTGCCGGTTAGCTAACCTGATTATCTCAGTAACAGCTCATCTCAGCATCATGTTAGCAGTTAGAGACTTCACACAATTATATATAACCGTGTGAGAAGTGTCGGCTCACTGCTCTGCCTGTGATAATTAGATGGCTTTTTTCTTTTTTACATACTTCTTTTCAAATACTTCAACTTTCAGTCTGTAAAATCAACTTCTGCGTGGACACAGAGATGATTGTTGTCGTCCTGAGTTGAACCTGAGCACTCACCACATCCCAACACTCACACAATGCTCAGCTGCAGCTGTGTGTCCTGTTGGTTAATGTGTATTGATTAATCAAAATGTGAGTGTATTTCATGTTGGGAGGACACGCAGCCTCTGAGCATGAGACACACAGCCAGATGTAATCTTTAGTTTCAAAAAACCTTACAAAAAGACACATACAGGGCTAAAAATAAACAACTATTTTAGGCAAATACTGATGAACAGCGGTGCGTTCTGTCACTACTTAGCTGAGGAGCAGACAGTTGATTGGTGTGTGTGCGTGTGTGTGTACGTGTGTGTTTCCTTCATGTAAAGGAGTTAGTCTCTTCAAATGAACTTTCAAGACTGAGAGCTGGAGCAGGCAGACATAAATGAACTTAAGTAGTCACTAACTTTGTCACTAACTGTGTTGGTGATCAGATTCATGTGAATTTGAAGCATAAATGATGCGGACTTTGCATAAATGTTGTCCTGTTTCTCTCATGTGCATATCACCCTCAGATGGTTTCTGTACCTTTACTGGACTCAGGTCATGTGATTTCAATCTAAAAATTTAAAAATAGACCCAAAATTTGTGTCAAAATGGCTGTGAACAAAGACACTAGCCATGTAATATGTGTCATTATTTATTCCTATGTAATATATATATTGGGAGGATTTCATTTGTCTTTGTTTGAGATTTATGGATGATTTTATACTTTGTTGCTCAAAAATAGTGACACATTTTCATAACTCATCCTGGAGGATGAGTATAAAACAAGGATAATCTCCCACAGATATATTTATGAAGTGTTGATAAATATGTGATAAACTTTTTTCCACTTTCTTAAAATTCAGTACACAAAATAAAAAGAAGTAGTTGTCCTTTTGTTTAAAAAGTCTTTTAAAAGTTGGCATATGAACTACAAGACAAGAGAAAATGTTGAATGTACTTCTTCTGAATAACCAAACTTCTATCCTGGGAGAAACAAAAATCATAAAATTGTGTCATTTTCACCTTACATACATTAGAAAATAGCAATTAATTACTTCGTCCAAATATTGATGTATGCTTGCCCAGTTAAGGATTAGACTGTCTGTCCCATCTGGGAATGAGACAGTTTTTAATTTACAATGACAAAATCCAGGAAAGAACAGCTCATCGTCCCATTGGAGAGGCTGAAACCAGAGAAGAGCTGGTGTTGATGATTGATGATCAACTTAAACCGTTAATTAAGTGTCAGAATGGCTCGCAATTACTTGACTGCTTGTCAAGAGCTGTGATTGGACGGTTTGGGCTGCAGTTAGTCTTTAATGTGTCTGCAGGGTTTGTGGACGGTGAAGACGATGCAGCAGGTTGAAGAAAGAAAAGGTCCTAAACTTTTCAGTAACAAGAGATGTGTAGAATTTATGATGCAGCAAATTGTCACCTCCTCACTGCTGTTGTTGCTCCTGGTTACAGCTCAAGTGATGCTGAGATTTTGATGTCATTAAATACTAAACCATCAGCTTGTTTTCTTTTCTTTTTGTTTATCATGAATACTTTGTTAGATGTTTTCTTTAAGAATAGCAACCAAGTTAGGCGCAAAGCAAATCACCCATCCAAGTAAAATCTGAGCTATACGTGAATGCATTTACACACACACACACACACACATGCAGTAGTTGTGTATGTAGGTTCAGAGGTTTCTCGGCCTGCTGGCATGTCGGATCTTTTAGGGCTCCGTGGTGTGAGAAGTCAGCTACCAATCTGAGATTCAGTTCGAGCTGCGTGACCCGAGTCCTATTCACTGTAACTAACACACTCACTCACTTGCGCACACACACACACACACACACGCAGAGCCTCAGGACATCCATGTCTCTGCCAGTTGAAGCAGAATGCTCCTCTAAGCAATCAACAAGAGGGAGAAAGACACCAAGACATGCAACGTTTTTCATGTCTTTCTTTCTTTCTTTCTTTCTTTCTTTCTTTCTTTCTTTCTTTCTTTCTCTGTAAACTAAAATAGTCTGTTATCTGTTGCCTTCTGAAATTCTCTGAAAAACAGAAAAGAGCTGAGACATACCAGTCTAAAATATACTGTATGTCTTTTTGCCGTGTGCAGTGTTTCTGTTTTAAAGCGTATAAGCCTGAGGATTTATGAAGCTCAGCCATTGCATCATTCTGCAGCAAAGGATGTGAGTCTCTGTATTAAAGGCAGGTTTATCTCCTGTAGACACCAGTCTGAGGATACTGAAGATAGAACAAGTGTCATCATTCTCCACTCTCTGTATTAAACTGAACCTGAGTCTCTTTGATTGAACTAGATGCTTCTGTCTGTCCTATAAACACATAATATCATCCTGAATTTTATTATTATTAAAAAATCAAAGCTCATTATTGTTTACAACAACAAGTAGACTTCTTGTCAGTCTAAAATAAATTGTGTGCCCTAATAAATATTAGTTGGACAGTTAATGATTATCAACGATGTAGTTGATTAAATCGGTTGCGCTCAGGTATCTGGTCACATTGATGTCACTGCATCTCAGTTACCACTGAGAGAACAGTTGCTGATTGTAGATGAGGACTCATACATGAAACACTCACTGTAATAATGCTGCTGAAGAGAATTATTTTTTTTCATTATCCAGAAAAAAATAGAATTATCTAGAGACTCATCCAGAGGATAACTGCTGCTCCCCAGAAGTTGTCAGTTACAATTAGATCCAAGATCCTGTTTTAAGATTTAATTGATCAATACAGACACCCAGCTGTGTTTTCCATGTGTTGTATTAGATGTGCTGTAAAATAAAGGCAGTTATGACTACAGGTGTCCCAACTGTAAGAAAAGCAGAAAAACTCCTCATTGAAGATTTTTGTTATTACTACGGTTTTGAGGAAGTCTGACCAAGCACCACTGCAGTAAGAGTGTATATGTAACACCTGTATGACCTTCTGTGCCTGCTAACCCCCCTTTGTGTCTTTGTATCTTACTATTGCCTTTGGATGACAGAAGTAAGTCTCTAATTTTAAAAACGCTGTTTTCTGGAGAGCTTTAACAACACTCCCACAGTTCCTAATGTGTTTACAAAAGCTTTGAAGACTGCAACTCTAAGACTTCTAACCATCTGGAGGAAAAAAATATAAGTGCATGATTAAAAAAGAATAAAAAGCACTATGACTCAAATGTAAGAGCATTAGAGGCGTAAAGTGGGACTAGGTGTATGCTTGGCATTGGTGCTTATGTATTAATGCATCTTCCCCTTGAACTTCAGTTGTCATACTGTGTTTAAGTGTATGTACTGCACACAATTTCACTACATATCTTCCTACATTTTTTAGCAGAGTGTTTGTTTTTTGTCCAAAAAGACTGTTTGGAGAAGTGTAATAATAACTAATGATTACTGTTAGTTTACGGGGTCTTTTTAAAGAGAATGAATCAGCTGAGAAGATAGCCTCTGACCACACTACCATAGCAACCAGGCACAAGGTCACATGCCACACACACAGTGTATAAAAAGGCAGCTCCTCCTTAAATCCCTGCTTGTTATCAGATACGGTCAAGTGCCAAACATTGACTTCAAAAGTTCAATCAACTTTATAATTTTGTTTGATTATTTTTGTTAAGCAATTGATATCACTGCAGCATACATAATCAAATAAGTTAAACTGGAAAAATATAGCTCTAAATCTTTCAAACTTATGCATGGTTAAAAAAATACAAGGCATCAATCATATAAAAACCATTGGACGTTGCATTGTTAATTGTATTTTTTTCAGTATAGAGGTCTTTAATGAGGTGCTCATGTAGAGACAACATTTAACCTTTGAATACTTTGACATTTTTTGTTCATTTAAAACTAAAAGAAACAATTCTCAGGACAAGATCTCAGAAAAAGCACAATTGATATTGATTCTGAAAATCCCTTCTTTGTGCATCTGACAAAAAAAGGCCACAGACATGCTGAATTAAATTTTTGTCACGCGCTGACATACCCTGCAGCTCATTTCCGTATGAACAGATCTTTGAACTGCTCTGTTCAACAGTTTATGCTTTCAAAATTTAATGGTACCACATTTTTGTCTGAGCTGAAGATAAAACCAGCAGTGCTGCATTCAGTCTAAACCCACACTTACTCCCTGAGAGAATAAAAAGATCTCTTACGCTAAATTTGATACAAATCAAAGATGGCTGCTGCTGGTAGCTGGAAAACGTAGACATGAGCTAATTGTTTTAATTACTAGTGTTCTTGCACAATATTTCCTGGCAGCTCAGAGCTCACGCTAGGTACAGATGGCAGAAGATGTCCTGCTGCACCATCTTTGATTTTACATGGTTTATATTGACTTAAAGAGAAGAAACCTTGTATTTTATGTGGGGTTCTGTTGTCTGACATTGTTTCTTTCCCCTTTAAATTTAACTAACTTTAACTAACTTTTAAATCTAGTAAATGTGAACCTCAGCATTCAATAAAGACTATTGATACCTGATTCAAATAACTCATATTGTGAGATTATTGCTGGGAATATTTTTTTTCTGATAACTCTAATTTCGAGCCTTACATATCCAAATTGTACATAAAATTTGGGCCTGGTCACTAACTCTAGACTGCACCAGCGTCTATGCTTCTTTCTGTTATAAATAATTTTAATAAAACTATCAAAATGCAAGTTCATTATGAATATGAAAGGATGCACCTTCGTTCTTATTAATTGTGACCATGGGCACATGGTCTGTCTGAACATATTTTAATCATTGATACTAGTTTTATTACTTGAAGTTCCTCACATGCAGCTGAAGCCAGAGCGTGATATTAGCATGACGTTTTCCTGCATGTGTCAGTGACTGTTAGTCCAGCTGTGGGACAAGGGCAGTTGAAGAAAAAAAGTACTGCAGGGTTGATGATAGAAAAGATGGAGCTGGTGGATGAACCGCAGAGATGATGAAGGAGGCAGGAAGCAGTTCTGACAGCATGGAGAACAGAGAAGGGAGAAGCAGTCCTCAGTCTTTGTAGTGGGGCCTTTGTAGTGGAGGGAGAATGAATGAAAGTGAAATCTGTGTGTGGTAACAGATGAAGCTGCATGTTGGCTGATAAAACTGAGGATTGGACGAGACCTCTTTTTGGACCAATAAAGTCCATTTCTGCTGGAAGCTGAAATTCATAAACATCTGTGACAGGCGAGTATGCAGCGAGCTGCTCTTCTGTTATTGGAACATCATCTCGGAGCTTTAATCTGCATCTCCACGGGGACGTTCACCGACGGCGAGCTGATGCCAGGCACTAGATGAAACCTGCCATCGCAATCACAACATTAAACCAGAAAAAACAAACCTGTATCGCTGAAGCAGGCAGTAAAGGTGCTCTGTGATTCTGTTCTTTATTTTAGTGTGACAGCAGCTTTCAGCGTCAATCACTCGCTTCGAAATGATGAAACCAGGCTTTGAACTAAACCACGGTGTGATGAAACATTGTTAATGATGACTCTGACAGCGAGTGTATTTTTAAAATCTCTGTGTGGGCCCCAGCTCGTGGTGAAGATGATTGTTCTTTAGCTTGAAACCACAGAGACAGTCAGTCAGACATGTTATTCAGCTGAACCGCTGGTCAGACATCCTGCTGCTCCTACACACAATTATATTAATATACACTGGGTTCATACTTTTAAACTTTTTGTTGATTCTCACCTCATTTTATAAATTACATCTAGTCACAATTTCCTTCATCTCATCCCACCATGTCTTACTTTGTTTTACCTCATGTCATTTCCTTTTGTGTTTATTTCATCTCATCAAAGCTCACTTCTTCATCCTTTCATCTCAACTCACTTCACCTCATCACTTTGTTTCATCGAATCTTTTTTGACTTCATCTCATTTCATCTCTTCTGATTTCACTATATGTCCTCATCTCCTCCTTTTCATTTTCCTCAGTACTTCCTCTCATCTAATTTTTATTCCTCTCTCGTAACATCACATCGTTGCCTAATCTCATAACCCCACACCTCATTACACTCCTTCTTACATCTTACATTTCCCACTATCTCATCTCATCTCACCCATGTCAGATCACTTCATTGCCTCTCATCTCATTGCTTTTCTCATCTCATTTCATCACCTCAGTCTCACTCCATCTCATTTCAGCTGGTAAAATACTCAAGTCAACATTCACCCGTTTCACTAAAATAAAAGAGAAAAAAGCGAGTCATGTGAGTTCAAGGAGCTATTGCTGCTGTGGTCTTCGTACTTCAAATATATTTTTGTTTGTATTTTCAAGCTTTGTCCTTTCAAAAGATGTGCAGTTTGCTTCAAAATGTGCCTGTGCCAAACTACTCGACTACCAACAATGCTGCGCTGTATTATGTGACCTGTAGGAGTGCAACAACATGTTCACCTTCAGGTAACGTTAAGTGCACTGAGTCGTTTTTTATTTAGCTTCTCCAGCATCTGCAGCTGCAGCTCAGCCCCCCAGTGAGGAGAAAACACTCGCAGCAAGAGGAAGAATGAGTCAGGACAGGGTTAGTAAATGTCACAGCGCGGTGGAAAGCCATACAACCTCTTAGCAGAGACACTACAAAGTCCTGTGTTGATTTTCAATTACTGTGGTTTCTACTTCTGTGTCATTTTCATGCTTGTCTGATGCCAAAATCCCAATTAAAATGACCAATTGTGCTGTTAATGTCAGTAGAAGAAATTGAGTCTTTGATTAAATCCAACAGTTGAAAACTACTTTTATTGATAATGATTCAATAAGCAGATTTGGCTGCTCATTTTATCTTGCATTACTTTATTTCATTATCACCTCACCTCACCTCATCTCAAATAATCTCTGCTAAGATCACTTTACATCATCTTATTTAATCTCACCTCACCCCGTGTCACTTATTCTCCTCATCTCTCATCATTCTTTCTTGACCTACGTACATCTCATCATGTCTCATCCCAGCTCACATCATCTCTTATCAGCTCATCTTATTTCATCTCATCTCACCTGCCGCACCTAATCTCCTCCTCCCTTGCCTCATTTCACCTCCTCTCATCCTCTCACACCACTTCATCTAATCTTTCCTCTCACCTCAGTCACCTTTAGAGTTTAATTGTTAAGTAATTCTGCCTCTGAAGCTATCCAATTAAGATTAGATGACATGAATCAGGAAGGAGATTAGGAAATTAGTACGTCTGTGTGTGTGTGTGTGTGTGTGTGTGTGCGTGTGTGTGCGTGTGTGTGTGTGTGTGTGTGTGAGTGTGAGTGTCAGTGTTGTGTAATAGTCTGAAAGTAGGCAAACCCTCAAAATGGCAGAAACTAGTGTGTGGTAGTTTTTACCTGATTACTGCATCCAAAGGGAAAAAAAAGAGGAAGATGGAGAGGATTGATGTGGAGGAGTGAAGGAACTCTCATCACAGGGAGAGAATAGGAGGCCATGATTAAAACATATGAGGACAGACCCATGCCTGAGCTCATGTTCATGCTGACTTTCAGGGTTTGCCTTCATGAGAAATCCTGGCAGCGCACTCTGTCGACATTCAGATCACGTTCCACTGCACATCTCCCGAATTCACTAAGAATCCTCAGCAGCCATGTTGCTGCCCACACAACCCTGCAGAGAAAGTCTTAGATTTCAGGTTTCACTGGAAAATACACTCATTTATAAAAGATCGAAGCAGATCATTTAAACCATTCCTCATCCAGACGTGCCCCTGTCTTCTCAGAAAGCTCCCAACATCTTTTTGCTGCAGTTAAAGTTAACGAGGTTGTGTGGTAAAAAGCTCAGCTCAGAAATTGCTGTTAGAAAAAAGTGAATTTACAGACGAGCTGCTGATTACCCCTTGTTAATTAACAGAGTATAACAAACTGCAAATGGTGTTTTAATAGAAAAAAACCTCATGTAAAGAGCTCTGAAGATGGATGCGGTCCTCCTGCTCTGCCTCCTGCCTGAGCATCCGGGTGGACTGAGAAATCTTTTTTTTTTTGTTTTTATTGTCTTTATATGGAGAGTGAAGGAGCAGTTAGATATGAGTCACTGCTGGAAAATGACAGTCACAGCTCTGGAATCAATAACTCACAGATATTGTTTGGTCTTCGGTAAGCAGAGGCTTGGAAGCAATTTCTCTGCAGAGGGACAGGAAGAGAAGCATCACAGCGATTTTTCAATTCGCTGAACGTATCGATTAGTTGAAGAAATCCTGTGTCTGATATTCACAGACATTTGTGGGCAAGGTGTGTTTTGTTCAAGCCTTTCTCGATTGTTATTGTTCATGTTTGATTGTTGTTCGCTGCAAAGATTGTTTCTATATAAATTGATCTGTCAGTATTGTTTCTGGATTTCCATTCTTCATTAGCTTCCTGAGAGCCAGCTGATCCAGACGGGGTCGGGCAGATCAGGTGGTGCTTTGTTGACGTGGAGAAGTTTGGCTCTCGTGGAGCAACAGATTGTGTGTCCAGCAGGGGGTTGGGTTCGGGTCAGTTCAAGCTGCCATGGATTTATTATTATTGCTCTATTATTACCTTATTATTATTGAAGACACAAACACACATTAGCGGTCCCCGACCTGAGGGTCGAGACCCACACACGAGGTCACAGGACAAAGCTGAAAGGTTGCAGGATGATTGGCAGGAAGTGGACTGCAGAAAAAATATAGTTCTTATGTATAAGGGAATGACTGGCAGCTTGTCCAGGGTGTACCCCGCCTCTCACCCATTGCCAGCTGAGATTGACTCCAACTTTTGTCTACAATGTTGTTTTTTCTTGGATCATTTCAGCTTATCAGGCTTCTAAATAAAATAAAGTCTTCTCTCTTTAACTAGTGACAAGAGGTCATTTTAAGGGGTCAGATTCTAAAAACGTTGGGAAACCACTGCTGTAGAAATCATACAGGGATCAGTGAAACCTCTCCTCACAGCTGTTTATAATCACTTCTGATTGTGGGATTTATTTTTCCAATCTCTATAGCTACACCTGAATGCACCATTTGGTTGACCTTTAAGTCTTTTTTTGTAAAGTTACATCTCCAGACAGAATGAAGGAAATGATGAATACAGCATTACAGAATGTTTCTGGGTGGGACAGATCTGTGCTGGGGATTCGCCCAAATAAATACTGTTAGTGGGAAATCCTGCAGTCTGCAACAAAACTGGGTCAGCCCTGACTTTTCATAACGATAGAGCATTTTTTGCACTCAATATTAATGTGTGTGTGTGTGTGTGTGTGTGTGTGTGTGTGTGAAGTAAACACACCTTCAATAAAGGTTGAAGACGGGAGTCGACCTTTGAGGTTTTTGTATTGTTGGTAGAAGTCAGAAAATGATGGGGTTTCATAAATGAGCCAAGATTTTGTAAAACTGAGCCCATGTAATACACTAACAAGGAAAGTGTTTTCAAAAAGTACAGACAGGATGTTAGATTAGTGAGATTTAGCTACATGTCAGAGAGAAACCAAGCAGGTTGATGTATGTACAGCACACACAAAGGATCCACCAGAGTAAAACAAAGAGAAAGATACACCATATTTATTCCAACAGTAATTCTGTGGCATTCTTAACACATTAGCACCTCGTAACCACTTCAGTGGTTAGGCTTAGAGGAAACCTCAGCATAGACACATTAATGCTACTACTGATTCAAACATAGTTGTCTTTCATTTCCTTTCATTTGATCTGTAATATACAAAAATGCTTTGTGTCCATATACCTGCTGCTACTTTATATTGATTTAAATTTAACGAAGCATGCTTTAGGAGATGAAAGGATTTCTAAGACAGATGGTAAAAACTGCAGAGGAACGCCACTCTAACTTTTGTTTTTAATACATTCTTGTTTGTACACAGTAATTATATAGACTAGAGGACAAAACTCTTACTGTGTGTAAAAACTTTCTGCATAAAATGTTCAACACTGACTAATGTCCTAGTTTTTTACCTCTCCCACATAACATTATTACTAACACCACTGATAAGCCCCGGTGGAAAAAATGACGTCTTACACGAGCTTAACAAGATGTTTAGGGCTGGTGGACTTTAATGCTATAAACAGTACTGCTACAGTTATGCTCTGTTACTGCGACACACACTGGAGAGTCACTTGTTGTGGAGCTACTGTGGTAACTACAGCACAGGTACCCACTCACTGACTCTCTTTAAAGATGCACTGACTGAGCAGACTGTCTTTTCCCACCAGAGACAGAGTCTGTCAGGATGTAGGCACTAAAAGTAAAGTGAGGGTGCGTTCAACAATAATGCCATTTTTTGTTTTTTATTTACCTTTATGCAAAGTGCAGTAAGCAGAAAAAAAAATCATTGAAATCGGTATTTGTTGTGATCAGTTTTCTTTCAAAACAGCAGCAGTTCTTGTATGCCTCAGTAAAGTCCTTCAGAGTACCTGGCAAATACCTGTTTCAAGCATCTCAGAGAACTTGCCACTACTCCTCTGTGGATTGAGTCTGTCTCAGTGTCTTCTTGATATAATCCCACACTCACTCCACGATGTCGAGATCAGGGGACTGTCTGGGGGCTGCACCATCTGTTGCAGGACTCCTTGTTCTTCTGCTAGCTGAAGTTCCAGTTGTTTGTGACTCTAGCTGGATGTTTGGCATCATTTTAATGTTGCAGGATGGATTTGGGTCCACAAATCTGTGCCCAGGAACTTCATTGTCACTTGAATACCATTCGGTGGGCCCTGGATTGACTCAGATATGAGTTTTATTTCGGAAATATTTGGAATCAACTGTTGGAATTGTTTATTGGTGTGATTGTGAACTTCCTGTGTTTGTGTCTGCAGGTCTGTCTGGAAACCCTGTTGATTTAGAGAAACGTCACACATCATTTGGTAAAAACTTCATCCCCCCAAAGAAGGCCAAGACGTTCCTGCAGCTGGTGTGGGAGGCTCTGCAGGACGTCACACTTATTATCCTGGAAATCGCTGCAATCATCTCGCTGGGCCTGTCCTTCTACCATCCACCAGGGGGAGACAGTGAAGGTTAGTGTACCACTTATTCTGCAATTACAAAATTTTTTCTTTTTAGCTGATCCCAATATTCTTAGATTCTTTATAGGTAAATAAGGCTTAAAACTTAATAAATAAATATCCAGTAATTTTTCTCATTCAACTTAATGCATGCTGGGAAATTAAATTCACAGAAAATATGATGGAACTGGTAACGGAAAAATATGTCATTTATTTAAACAATTCCGTTTTTTGGGGGGCAGGATTTATACAGTTTTATTTATCCATGTATATTTTTTCTGCATTTATTTATTGTATGTTTGTTTATTTCTTTGTTGTATCCAAAAATTTGTTGAGACTTGGAGTGAAAAGCAGTAAAATACAAGTATAAGATGAGGCTCTCTTCAAATGTTATTGTGCTGTAACGTTTTACTTCATGGAAAAATTAAGCACTAATTGTGGCATGTGTAAAAGGCTCAGAGCTTCATTAACTTGTTAGACCCTAATTGACTCGTTAGGACTGTTAAGAGCTGTCATGTGAAATTATCTGACTCTCTAAACCTTGTGGTAACACTCAACAACATGGGCTCCTCTGTGTGACTGACTGACGATCTAAAATTGAGGCTAACTGATGCTTACAAAGCAGGGAAGGCTACAAAAAGACATCAAAGAGGCCTCCAGCTTGCAGTTTCCTCTGTCTGAAATGTCATTCAAAAGTGGTGGTTAAAGGGGAAATGTGGAAGTCAAGACAAGATCTGCAAAGGAGCTGTAGGCAGGTTTAGCTGACGCAGAAGTGGTGCTGCACTGTTCCACTGTGGAGCGTTAATTCATAAACAGGATTAACATGAAAGAGTCATCAGAAGGAAACTTCAAGTCGGAAGTCTGCAAAGCAACATCTGGTAAGCCAGTCATTTTGGAAACAGGTGCTGTGGACAGCTTTTTGGCCACGGTTACCAAAAGGATATGTTTAGGAAAAAAAAAAGAGGCATTTTGTTAAAGAGAGCAACTTCCCAACTATTAGGTATGTGGTGCTTGGGGTTGTGAGGCAGTCAGTGGCACAGAAAGACGGAGGAATGGATTCCACTACATTACAGCAACTTCTGGACACAAATGTCATGAAGTCAGTGAAGCTGAAACTGAAAAGAGGCTGGCTTGTACAGTGGGACAAGAATCCGAAGCAGACCTGAAAATTCATCACGAACTACTTCAGGAAACACAAGCTGAAGCTTTCGGGAACATTTGTCACGGTTCCCATGACCTGAACATCACTGAGAATTTGTTTGTAGATCTTACACATGCTGTGTATGGAAGACAACCTAAAAATATCTCAGAACCTGAAGGGACCTGGAAGATGTAAATCTGCTGCTCTTAGCTGCTACAGCAAGTGTTTGCAAGCTGTGATGGCTGAAAAATGAGTGGTTATTTAGTACTCACTTAGCTTGGTGTCCACACTTTTACATACACTATAGTTACTGCACTATAGTTAAAATAATTTATTCACCTCCTCCCTAATTGAAAAAAACAAAACAAAACAAAAAAAACGTATGAATGTGTAAATATTTTTGCATTTCAATAGTTTAATTACTGGGATCTGAGTAGCCTACTGTGCAGACCACATAGCATCAAACTCCACCTCATATTACCATCTCCTTCCCTTAGGATACAAGATGACCACTCAAGTGGCTTGCATTGTACAAACAAATAATGGTTGACCTTTCCTGTGAGCCCTCTTCACTCGGAAGATGAATTGGAGCGATGATATAAAGTTCAGTTTTATGTCATCAAAGTGATTCCAGTTCAACGTGTCCTCATTTTTTTCGCAGCATGTGGCCAGGTTGCAGGTGGCGTCGAGGACGAGGGCGAGGCCCAGGCTGGCTGGATCGAGGGCGCTGCCATCCTGTTCTCGGTCATCATCGTGGTCCTGGTGACGGCCTTCAACGATTGGTCCAAGGAGAAGCAGTTCCGCGGGCTACAGAGCCGCATCGAGCAGGAACAAAAGTTCACAGTCATCCGCAAAGGTCAGGTCATCCAGATCCCCGTGGCTGAGATCGTGGTGGGAGACATCGCCCAGATTAAATACGGTATGAAACACAGACACCACACCGAAACATCAAGCGTGTGATGTTAAAAACTGTCAGACCAGTTTGAAGACGGTCTTTGTATTTTGTAATTTTCTGTTTTTTTCTATTTATTCTGCCATACAATCAACAAAGATTTTTAGTGTTGAGAGTTTTGCCAAAAACCTTCAGATTCATTCACTTCAATTCTAAGTTACATGCCCAGCAGCTCTACAGGTTTCAGCCAGAGGTGCAGTGATGAAGTGCAGCTGTTGTAGTGGTCACAGCTGGAGTTCCAGCTCATCCCAAAGGTGCTCATAGCAGACCAGTGGAGTCATGAAAGCACAATTCTTCATTGGCTTTTCTTTGGGCACAGGGGCTTTACCCTGTTGAAAGAGGAAGGGTGTTCACAGAGCTGCTGACACAAAGCTGAAAGCAGTTGTTTGACAGATTCCTCATTGGTGTAGCATTAAGATTTTCTTTTACTGGAAGCAGCAGCCTAAGACTAAACAAGGAACCCCACATTTAGACTAATAGTACACTCAAGTATGTGGCCAGCATCCTCTACTCTGATGGTAAATTTTCATACACATACAAGATGATACATGAGAAGATGATACTCATTGGAGTGACCTGTACATTTCTGGTGGATCTGTTTTACTTGTTTGATTTGGGTTTTTTTTGCATTTTGCATTTTACATTTTGGTGTATACTAGAAAAAGTAAGAAAGAGGTCTCGTATGAGATCCCCTACACATCCAGGCCTGAAAAGACTCTGTCCTCTGGCCTCTCTACCTGCAGGAGACTTGCTACCTGCTGACGGCATCATGATCCAAGGCAACGACTTGAAGATTGATGAGAGCTCTTTGACCGGAGAGTCTGACCAGGTTCGGAAGTCTATGGAGAAGGACCCCATGCTGCTGTCCGGTGAGTGCCTATCCACAGTTATGTGACATGGACCAACACTGTGCAAAAGAAAAAACAATAAAAATACAAGCATGGGCATTTTGTTACTTCTTAGTGTTGCAGCTGAGGAAAATATCAGACTGATAAAACTGTAAATGATTGAAAAGTAATAAAAATTGAAAAGATAAGACAGTAACACAGTACCATTTAGAAAAGAATCTGTTGTGAGACGTGCCTCTTTAAATTTTTCCCTCAGGGACTCATGTGATGGAGGGATCGGGCAGGATGGTTGTGTCGGCTGTTGGCCTCAACTCTCAAACTGGCATCATCTTTACTCTGCTGGGCGCCAGCGAGAACGATGAAGAGAAGAAGGTCAAGAAAAGTAAGACATGAGACAAAGCCCATCACACTTGTGTTTTAAAAACACAACTCATGTTGGAAGTGTTGAAGGTCACACAAGGACAGTAAGTCTGTGAAGTGTTGGGAGGAAAGTTTGGCTAGAACGATCACCGCGTCAGCTTCTGAATATTTCTACTCTACTGTTTGAACAGTGCAGATGGGAAATATTTGCAAGTTTTTTTTTATCAGCTGGTGTTGATTTGAAGTTTCTCCTGTCGTACCAGCTGATTCTGTCAGCTGGTAGAGTTCATCCAGTCTGGGCTGATAACAGCAGAGCTGTTTGAAGGGTCTAATCACAGTATTTTTTTACATTGTTTAACGTCCATCTGAACATGAATACATCTTCAGTGAATAAATGAGACCAAGGATGAGTTCACCTGTAGAGATGATGTTATTTTACCCTGTGATTGTATCTGCTATTTAGAAGTATCTGACTAAACATTTACCTCTAACAGACCTTTTATAAAACCCCTCCTCCAAACATGTATTCTAATTCTAATCATACTTTAGAAAAATAACCAAATCACACGAGTTTTCTCTGGATTGCTCTGCATGTTAAAGTGGTGTACATGAGGGTGTAGTGACTCATATGCTTGGTTTCCAGAGAGTTTATAAGATGGTGTCATTCGTAGTCAATGTGAGCTGATAATGTCAGCATGGCTCGCTAACTGAAGATAAGCCATGTAGCCAGCCATGCTAATGTCAGCAGGGCTGGCTAACTAGCTTACCCACAGTTGTTAAAAGCCTTTATTTCCATGTCCACTATTTTGGTCATGAATTAGTGACAGAACCTGTTAGCTTTAGCCGTGTTCTGTTTTGCATCATTAGGTGATTCTGTGTTATCATAATATGTGAAGGGCTTTTATAACGTTCTTATTTTCAGAAGAGTCAAGTGGAGGCTCATTCCACCAGCTCAGGAGGTCATCTTCATGTCACCGATTTTGTTTATTTCAGGAAAAATGTTTGGATATAAACCCTGTATTTTCTCTACCTCTGTCTGTTTCAAAAATCACTGTTCATTTTAACAGTTAATCTCCACTGTTAATGTTAGGTGTAAGATTGGAAGCTCTACAGGCAGTAATATTTTTTGTTGTTGTTCCAGGTGACTTCATATATACTTTAGAAAACTCAATAATCCTCCAATACACAGAGGCATTTGTTTGTTTGGTCACATGAATAAACATCATGGTCTCATTTATTCGTGGTAGATACTGAAGTATACCAAGGTACCAATTTGTCAACATAATGTTGGTTACAAATGCGAAACGTATTTTCTTCAGTTTACACAGATTTTGTTTGCTTGTTTGTTTTTTTTGAAGAGGAACCCTTCAAAAGCTAAAGTCCAGTTGATCCTTGTAACTATCTGAGAGCAGATTGATGTAAACCAACAGGCTTCTGCAGTCGGTCTCTATTGCTTTTGATTTGCTTGTAATCATGCTAATCCCCTTTTACTCATGTCTTCTTCTTTAGTTTTTTTTTTTTTTTGTCTGATCATTTGTTTTATTGGCCAAAGTTTGAGTTTGTCAGGCATTCATTGTGAACTGGCTGAATGTACCAGCTCAGCGGAGAGAGACGCTCAGTTTTTTACATTTTGGCCTTTAAAAAAAAAAAAGACAAACAAAACAAAAAAGAACAATATTGAATTCCTAATGAGGAGAACCACAAGACGCATTTTTCAGATTCATCTTAAATTAAACTGAAAACAAGCAGAAGAAAAGAGCAATTACATTAGCATCTAATACACATCTCTGTAGGTGAAGGCCTTCAAAGCCCAGAGTTGAGCCTAAATCTAATTCCAACCATAGTCTTGAAACCTCCTGGACAAATTATCTTCACATTCAAAACTCAGACCTTAATTTCTCCTCTCTAATACAGAAGTCTAAGAGCACGCACACACACAAACACACACACACACACACACACACACACACACACACACACACACACACACACACACACACACACTTACAGCAGTCCAGTCCTGATCACAAACCACCAGCTGAATAACAAAGAGCTGGTCTGTGTGTGTGTGTGTATTTTAATGTTAGTTGGCTTTGACCTTGCTAAATCTTCCTTCACAATAAAAGCACAGAGAGAAGGCAGGAAGTTAATGTTCCCGAGGAGATGAATGCACCTGTCACATATGATTACACATCTGATCAATACATGCCAGATGACAAGGATCAATAACAGAAGCTCTCTTAAAGGTCAGAGTTCAGTCTGTGCAGTGAAGGCAACTGAATTTGAATTAACAGAACATCTCAGTATTGCATTAGTTGTTGGAGAGAAGTTTTAGTTTTTTTCACAATAAGTTGGATAAATAACATTTAAAGATGCTCATACCAAAAAAAAAAAAATAAAACCTCAACATATCAACGTCCTGAAATGTGAAATGATTTTCTACCTTTATTACAAAACTGACAGTAGAAACATGACAGGAAATGAAATGAAAGAGAGGTGGATAACTTAACAATAAAGGTTCCCTGAATGGGAGGTAATCTATAGTTAACCTCAACGATCCTTATGTTATCCCATGTGTGCTCAAACTTCACACCAAAGGTTGTTACAGGATAGATTACTTCCAAAATAAAAGTTAAACTGATCACCATTTTTCACTGACTGGAACTAATCACATATTACAAGTGTGAGTTACGTTTCCATTTCAGCTAATGAAACAAAAGTCTACAGCAATTCTAGCAGGTCTGTGAGTCAGTACTTCAGTATAAAATGAAAATATCAAGCGCTCACATACTGGTGTTTATACTGATACTTAATGATTAACACTAAATTGAAAGCATAGCTGAATGATATGTCATTACTTTATCTGGTATTTGGTTATAAAATAAAGCATCTGACAAATTAAATGTTAGAGTTAGTCTAACTAAACAAGTAGCCACAGTATTAATGAAGTGTTTTCAAATTCATCCCCTTGGAACCACAAATATCTGTTGAATTTCATATCATTCAACAATTTTTTGCAAAATCATTTGGGACTGCAACAATCTTAGCAAACCTCAGGAAATGTGTGAGCATGTGTAGATTTATTGTTCAGTAAAGTTAAGCGTCTGACCACAAAGTGGCAAAAGTAGCAAAGTGAATATAGATCAATGAATGAACAGCAGTATGAAGTAAGTCACACTAACATGAAGCATGTTTAGTAATTTAGCTAGCTATGTGTACAACATGAATAACACTACAGCATGTACAACAGGAGTGTGTTCATATATTCAAACAGAGTCACAGAAACCACTCAGTGCTGTTACCATCTGCAAATAGACAAAAGTGAATTATATAACTGTCATTTCAAGACACAATTGATCAGTAAGATTAATAAAGCTGTACGCACTGCATTTGGTCTTTGACAGCATATTAGGCCCCTCATATTAGGATTTATTTTTTTATTTTTTTGCAAATTAAACACCCATGACAGGGAGGTTATATTCTGAGGTAAAACTTGAAGTGTTGTGACTTTAATCTTGTTTTTAAGTTCATTATAGTTTACAAAATCTACCCAAAGAGATATAAAGCCACAGTTTATTAGTGCTATACTCTACAGTCCATGATATTTACACACATACAAAGTAATACAGAAAATTAACAGAACATACAGAAACCAAAACTGTATATTCATTGAATACATAATTTTTTATCTTATTTGTTTATTTTTGACAAATAGTTGAATTTCTTGATTGCATTCTTTCAATTTGTGGCTGTTGGTTCTCCGCAGCGGGAAGTCGTGTGTCTCTCTCCTCTGATTCGTCCATTCCTGCCTACGACACACAACACGACACACACACACCTGTGGGTTTCTATCAGTTGGAACTTTTGTGTTTTCCCTCAGTTTGATTTGATCTTATTTTTCCTTTGAGCCATCTTATCAGCATTCCGCCCTCTCTCTCTGTCCGAACAGGTAAAAAACAAGGACCCCCCGAAAATCGCAACAAAGGTAACCCCTCCATTCATCCATCTGTCCCTCTCTGTCCCTCCATCCTCCCTGTTACTCACCCCCTCCTCACCCTTCACCCAGCGGCAGGAGGGGAGTGTCCAGTCCATCTCTTTCTCTCCCTCTTTCTCTCTCTCTCTCTCTCTCTGCTGTATAAAGGGGGACGTTCTCTCGCCTTGCTTTACCTGTCAAAGGGTGCAACTCTCAACCTTCAAGTCTTTGACAGCCAATCGCAGTCCCTTTGTGGTGGTTACCATGGCGACTGTGGCATTACATTTATGCCTCAATCCTGAGAGTGGGACAGGATTTATTGTAAAAGCATAGAAATTATATTTTGTTGAGAAATTATCACTTGAAGCATAATTTAAATTGAGAGGACAAAAATCTATATAGTGTGTCTGATACTTTCCACATTGGCATACAGTAAAAACCTCTCTCACTTTCGCTTCTCATGCTAACTTGAAGAGTGTCAGCAGCACAGCCAAAGAATTAAAATTAATCAAGTAGTTTAATGATGCTGCATTTAATTTTAGGAGCACCGCCTAAGGAAGTTTAGAGCTGAAAGGATTACATGATTGATTGATTAGTTGTTGAGGTGAAAGTTCTTTGTTTAGGATAAGGGTGAGGGTCACGTCTTAAACCAAAGATACCGAATAGCAGCAAATGTGTTTTCTGACTCTATTAAATTGTTAATTTTCTGTGAAGCAAACTGAGAACCTTTGCGTATTGAGCTGCAGAACAAAAAGGAGCCATTCTAATGTGTAATATTGAGCTTTAGGAAACTCATTTTACATTTATTATTGCCCTGTTATTTTCTAAAGCCTGAGGTGGCTTCTGAGAAGAACTTGGTTGTGGTGTAAAACCTAAAATAAATAAAAAACTGGAGGTTAAGTGATGAATGAAAGAATTAACTATAGATTAATCGCTTACAGTATTTATTAAGCCCTAAGTTGGCTAGTATTATAGTACATCAGCTGACTTTACAAATTTAGGGGCTTTCAAGTAAAGTTCTGTTTTTTTAACATAGAACTTCATCAATGATTTTATTGTTTTGGCTGTGTAGCTTACTTAGATACTGGGTTTCAGATATAGTTTTTTAGATGATGCAAGTTAGTTACCTACTTATCCAGATACTTAATGTCATTCTTATAAACTATAAAAACAATCACCATAACTTTCTGAAAGAATTTTTAAAGCTTCCGAAAACTAGAGAGGGAATTCAAACTATATGAAACAGTTAAGGTTAAGTCAGTGCACAGCAAGTGTCAAAAATTAATAGTGTGTAGCAAACAAACAAATACACTTACTGAGCTCAAAATACATTTTTGATTTTTTTTTCATCACTTTATTATCCTTTTTTTTTTTTTTGAGTGATAACTTTTCTCCAAAACATCATTAATGTGCTAATGTAAATATCCTGTTGCACGCTCAGAATTGAGACTAAAATCCATCAGTGAGGGTCACTCAAACATAATGGTCTGACCTTTAAGATGTCCTTATTTAATGGATGTGATGATTGTGTGTGTGTGATTGTTGATGATGATCCAACCTCCAAAATCAGCCAACCGTCCTCCATGTTCCATGTGATCCAACACATGTCCACTTTCCTCTGCAAGCTGTCTCAACACACACACATGCACACACAGAACTCCCCTTCTTCCCGACCTCCCATGGTTTGAGCATCTGCTGCAGACAGAATGCTTCCTGATGTACACAGAAACACACACACACACATATGGCTTTCGGACGCTCATCACACTTTTGCACACACAAATAATTTTCAGTCACATGCCAATGAAAACACTCAAGGAACAAAAATCTTCACTCACTTTATAGCTTTAAAGTTCTGAGCTCACTCATCTGCAGCTCCTGGGCAAAATGGAGCATTCCACCTTCAACTAAAGTTTTAATTATCAAGTAATTGGGCTGTCCTTTATTCTCAAAGCCCAAGGTGAGATCTCAAAAGAGCTTGTTTCTTCTCTAAAAGCTAGATGTTTTGTATCACACAAGACAAGAGCAGCAAATACTCACAAATTAGAAGCTGGAGATGGTAATGTTTTGTATTTCTGCCAAAAATATGACTTTAAAGATTAAATGACTGACTAACACTTTTTTCTGTCGAATTATTAATCAACCAATGTTGGTCCTTGCATTTCCAACATCTGCAGAGGATGTTAAATGTTCAGTAATTTAACAGTCATAGAAAAAAACAGCAAAATTAAAGCAACTTGGAAAACATGAGCTAATAGAAGTTGCATTTACATTTAAAAAGAAAATAAACACTGCTGAATAGGGAAATGACTTGGATTCTGAACATTATAGTCCTGAAAATGAGAAATGAAGAACATGTTGGGTTTGTACCACCAACAAATAGATGCTTCTTCCAATGAATCCCATCAGTACAACTACATACTTGTGTCATAGTCACTACTGTCACCAACACCCATTCATTCATTCAGTCAGCTCTACTGTGCTTTGTATTTTTCTAATGATTGTTGAATTTATATCAACCAAACTTCCTGCAGATTTTTCACATTAAAAGCCTGTGGGTGTTTGTCTTTTAATGTGAAATATCTATACAGGGAGTTGTTTTATATTTTGATAAGAGCAGCTTTCTGTTGGCGCTGTTGAGGAAAACAAACAGATCTTAGCTGTCGGTGTGTGTGGGAGTTGCACCCTTGCAGTATTAGTGGGCTGTGGGCTGTCGTCTGTTTTGTTTGTGTCTCCTCGGTTTCTTTTCTTTTCGCCTTTTGACTCCTCTCATTTCTCTCACTGTTGCCTCCTTGCAGGGTGTTGCTCAGGACTTCATGTTGTCTTGTAATCACTGTTTGACTCTCTCCCTCTTCTTTGTGACTTTCTGTCTTGCTGAAGTCT
>OOFC01002283.1:25234-37684 GCA_900323345.1 Pseudochromis fuscus | reverse complement strand
CCTCCACAGCTCTGCAGCCTCCACTACCTCCTCCTGTCTCTCTCTGTCGTGGTTCTGCATCGCTGTCGTTCTTTTTTTTTTTGTTTGTTTTTTGGGGTGATCCTTTGAGTTCATCTTCTGTTTGTTGACTTGCTTTCGTTTTTTTGATTGTTAGACACTCCCACCCCCCCACCCCACCTCCCTCTGCCCGCCGTGCGTTCTCCCATGGTTCAGTGCTGCGCCTGTTTACAGTTCTGTGGTTGATCAGTGGGGTCTCAGTCCTGTTGTGTGAAGCTGTGTCAGTTAGTTCTATGTTGTGGCTTGTCTTCAGAGTGGACCATGTGCATAAAGCTCTGCAGCTTCCTGGTTTGACACCGACTCATCCCCACATCCAGAATGTTAAATGTCATGTTGAGGTCATGCTGTTGTGCGATGACTTCCCTTCTGGCAAATATTCTGTGTGGGGAGTTTCTTATTACGCACCCGATAGAACTCAGAGTGAGATGGTGTCACTGACGGTGGAGGAGATAAAAGTCAAACGCATCACTACACGTTAAAGATAGACTCTCAGGTTTTACTCTCGCATCCACAAATCTTTGAAGTTCCTTGAAGCTCACTGTGGATGTTTTCTACAAAAAGGGGAGAATTTTTTTTTGAGAGAGAGACACTGAGCCTCATGAAAGAACTTTTTAATATTCCTTAAATCTTAAATTTCATGTTTTTCATGTCAGGTTTTGGTTGGATGACAAGCCAAGTTTATTTGTACAACCCCTTGTAGAACCATGTCATTTCTAACGCTTTACATTATATAACAGCAACGTGAGACATCAGAAGACAAAATGGAAAGAATTAAGCTGTAAATAATAATAAAAGGTTATAGATTCAAAATAAGTGAATCAAAAGAAGACAAAAAGTTAACAATGAAGTACTAGTTTGTTTTTACTTTTAGTTATATAAGTCACCTCAGGCCATAGTTTTTAACATCAAGATTGTTGAATGACTGTAACAGCACAATGATGACTGTTATGCATTATTCAGTCAATACAGTTAGTGCAAATCCAAATAACCTTTCTGATAGCACACTCACTCTGGTATGTGCTTCAGGCATGCCCTGTGGACAAAGATGGACCAATCAATTGGCTAAATTCTAAATACAAGAGAACTGGTTAGTGCAACCAATTATCTTAAATCACTTAAAAAAATTAATTGGTTCTTGCTTGAGGCCCAATACGTCAGTTTGCTTTAGAGCATTTACATTTTCACCTGCTGCTGAAACTAATTGTAATATTAAACAAAAGTGGACTGTATGGTTTTATTCCACATTTATTCAGTGCTCATTATTTTTTACTGACTTCTTTTGATTTAAGCAGCTTCCTGAGAAGGTTTCACAAGTAAAATCGATCATTTTTAATAGATTTAACGATTTCACATTTAATTATTAGAACCAGGTCGCTAGGAGCAGCATTTGTAGAGTTTTTCTTGTCATGTGGAAACTTGTTACTGGTCATCCAGGAATCTAACCAGCTTTATGTCCATGATCTGTTGGTATTGTTGGTTTCAGATGTGATGTTGACATTGTTACCAGCAGTGACTCTCCTACAGGGTTTGATACAGGAATATACAGTTAGCTGATGGACGAAGTTTGAGTAATAGTGCATTAATTTAACAGCCCAACAGAACATTTCCAGTATTTAATGTTAATCACTGAACAAGGAATCGATGGAATTTTGATATAAAAATCATCGTAGTTTCAGTCTTTGTTGTGAGCTCAGTTGTTCATGGGGACAAACAGCACATCAAACCCCAGCGTGTCAGATTAGTGCAGATCTGTTCTGTTTCCATTCATCACCTGCTCACATTTCTTTGGTATGGAAATATGACAAACAGCCGTGGATGGAGTGAGTGCAGCTGAATTCACTGTAAGCAGAGATCAAACAGATCAAAAAAGCTCCACATACAGTACTACACTCCAAACAGGATCACAGCTGATGAAGTGAAATGCAAATACACAGTTTGTTTATGCAAATGAGGAGCAGAGCCGTCGAGCAGGACGTGAAACTAGACGCCATGTCAGAGCTCAACCTCGTTCCAAACTCTGAGCTCTGATGTGAAACAAACTGTGTGTGTGTTTGTGTGTTTGTGTGTGTGTGCGCGTGTGTGTGCGCACGTGGGTGTGTGTGCGCGTATGTGTGCGCGTGTGTGTGATTGACAGCCCCACATTAAATCCTCTCTGTTGTATCTGCTGTTCTCTGTTCTGTCTGCTGCTCTTCATTATGAACTGCTGCTCCCAACTCGTCTGTGATACTCTCTGAAAGCTACCTGGACCTTTTCATGAATGTTCTGTGATCATAAAATGATGAAATGCTGCTCTCTGCATTCAGCCCAAAGGGTCACCATGTAATGATTAAGAATCAGAGGTCTTGTCTGATCTTTGAGAAAACTCGTCCGGTCGTTTTCAGCTTTCCCTCCAACTGAATCTGTAACGTTTTTTTTGCCTCTCTTCCTTCATCCCCAAACCACTCCTGAACCCTCCTTCTTGTTTTGTTTTTGTGATTTGTTATTATACATTTAATTCATTCACCTTTTCCTTCATCCTCTGCTCCCGATCCCACCCAAAACCTATCCCGTTTTTCATCTTCATTCCTCAAACTACAACCATCTCCGTTTTCTCCATTTTCTCCATCACTCTGTTCCTCCTCATCTCTCTTTACTCGCCACCCTGCTCCTCATTAACCCCTTAAAACCTGCCTCCTCGTCCTCCTTTTACCTCCCAAATCCCCCTCCCCCTCAACCAGCCAAGACGCAGGATGGCATCGCTCTGGAGATCCAGCCACTGAAGAGTGAGGAGGCCGCCGAGTTGGAGGAGAAGGAGGAGAAAGAGGAGGCCAAACCGGTGAAGAAGGTCAATGTGACCAAGAAGGAGAAGTCTGTGCTGCAGGGCAAATTGACCAGACTGGCTGTACAGATCGGGAAGGCTGGTAAGGAGCGTGCACGCACACAGATGTTGGCAATGCTTTCATTAAGCTAAATCACAAAAGTTAGTTGAATAAATACAACCAAAAAACATTTTTAAATAAACACGGGGTGATAAACTTGAGCTTGAATCTTCGATTATTTCTATAGACTCAGATTTAGTTATACGCTATAGGCCAAAAGTTTGGACACACCTTCTCATTCAATGTTTTTTCTTTATTTTAATGATTATTTACATTGTAGAATTTCATTGAAGGCATCAAAACTATGAATGAACACGTGGAGTTATGTACTTAACTAAAAAAGATAAAACAACTGAAAACATGTTTTATATTCTAGTTTCTTCAAAATAGCCACCGATTACTACTTTGCAAACTCTTTGCATTTTCTCGATGAGCTTCAAGAGGTCGTCACCTGAAATGGTTTCCACTTCACAGCTGTGACTTATCAGGGTTAATTAGTGGAATTTCTTGCTTCATCAATGGGGTTGTTACCATCAGTTGTGTTGTGCAGAAGTCAGGTTAAGCCCTATTGGACAACTGTTAAAATTCATATTATGACAAGAACCAATCAGCAAACTAAAGAAAAATGAGTGGCCATAATTACTTTACTTTACTCTACAATGTAAATAGTCATGAAAACAAAGACAACGCATTGAATGAGAAGGTGTGTCCAAACTTTTGGCCTGTACTGTACATGGATGGGAGTTCAGGTTTAAAGTTTTCATGCCCATCCTTCCATTCTGCTGCTAATTCCCATATTAAAATTTGGCAAATTATTAGAAATTATCCATTGGAAGGAAGAGTCACATGTTGAAGTCCTCAGGGTTAAGAAAATAGCACTGGGGTACGGAAGCTCACAGATTCTCACAGAAACAACCTGGTGATGTCACATGTGGTTTCTGGGTTAGTGGAGGGAGGGATGTAAATAACAACCAAGATGGCAGGTGAAAACTCCCTGAGTATGTAGAATATAGGACATCGCTAAAAGTTTAATGTCTCAGCTGCAGAAATGTGACCAGGATGACTCCATTTATCGTTAATATAGACAGAAACCTCTGTCCTCCCTACTCTCTGATCTATCTACGTCTGCTTGAAGCATCTGAAATCCATTGACGGTAACGGTGAGAAACAGAGTGTTCTCTTGTATTCACGGCTCTGTGAAACACTAGCCCCACACTCACAGAAGTCCCCTCGATTCTTCACCGGGGCCATTAGCTCGTCCATCCTATTGACCAATACCCTAATGTTACCCTTGATGATAGAAAGACACAGCATATACAGCTTACTGCTTTCACCATCAGTGTCTATTGCTCTGTTTCTTCATCACTTCTTTCCTCCTCTGCATCCTCTGCGTGTAGTTGCTGGGCAACAGTAGTGTCATTGAATGAAAGAAGTAATAAAATGGCGAAATAAAGAGAGCAGAGGGGTCCTAACCAGCATGTTGAGAGATGATAAGGTTTTAAAAAAAAATCATCAGCAACGATTCCAACAATGTGACAAAAAAAGAAAGTTGAAAAAGTTGGGAAAAACATTAGAAAGATGAGCAGAAGCAACTACAACAGTCTGCATACTCAGGAGAAAAAGAAGTAGACAACTCAGGGCGCTCTGAGAAATAAATATTTTGCATGTCTGACAGCATCTCCTGCCAGCATCTATGAGGGCTTGTTAACGATATTGATACAACAGCTACAAGCTGTGTAACTATCTTAGCTGAGAACCACAAGTCTCTTTCTACAGTCCTGAAAACATTCAAAATGAATGAGAAATAGAGTTTCTTTAAGGTGTATTTTTTTCACTTTTCATTGAATTTTGCTTCCAATCTTTGTAACTACATATAGAAACCCCTATTCAATCTCTAATAGTGGCCGAGGCAATGGTTGAACTGACGAAATAAAGGCAGAGGGAAAAACAGCAGTGAATAGATTAAACACAGTATGAGTGAAACATTGAATAATAAAAGCCATGTAAAGAAATTAAGAGTTTCTGTTCAGTGAAACCTTAGTAGTGGGCTTTTATTTTGAAATGGTTAAGAGAAGTATTGTGTTCGCATTACCAGAGTAATGCAGGAAGTGTATTGTTTGTTCTGAACTCCTCCTGATTCCGTTGCAAAAGTCATAACAAGTATACCTACTGAACATACTGAAATTAAAATTGTTGCAATTGTCAAACAGAGGAAATTACAATAAAAAGACCTGTCTCAAATAGCAGCCAGCTTCAAACAGAGGCCTGTTACCTTCTGTGGTTTAGGTAAGTAAAGGTCCAGCCACATAAGGATTTATGATAAATCAATGAATCCTGTAGCAATTTCTTTACTTGTCTGACTTGGGCAAAGATGAAAAATGTGGGACTCTTCCTTTAATAGCAGACAGAGTTATCAGGCAGTGAGGGGACGGACAGGCTGAGGGTCAAAATGCACTCAGTTTTATTGGATGGGTGTTTTTATTGGGAACACGATTCATCCCGGTATTGAAGGCATTTGTGTCATTTCAATTGACCTTAATACACTGAGGGGCTTTCAGGACAGAGTGGAGGGTAGAAGAGGGCGGGGCCACCAGCCACAGACATGCCTCAGCTATAAACTTCACCTCATTATGGAACAGAAATAGAATTTGTGCCAAAACATTTTGACCGGAGGTGAGTGAAAGGGCAGACCGAGTAGGAACTCACAAGCAGAGGATTTTTCTGTCTCACCTGTTGTCAGCATGTTGTTTTACTTAGAGGATAAAAAAACACTTTTTATTGTTTTTAACGGCAGGAGCTTCCTATAGGGTGATTTGTAGTCTCTGTATTTCTCTATATGTGTAAAAGTTAGTTGATTTGAATGGGACATTGTGCTTGTTCCAACCAGGTCTGATCATGTCAGCTGTGACCGTCATCATCCTCATCCTCTACTTCGTGATTGACACCTTTGGGATCCAGGGTCGATCCTGGGTGGCCGAGTGCACCCCCATTTACATCCAGTATTTTGTCAAGTTCTTCATCATTGGTGTGACAGTGCTGGTGGTGGCCGTCCCTGAGGGCCTGCCACTTGCCGTCACCATCTCCCTTGCCTACTCTGTAAAGGTGAGCAGGATGGGATAGAAAAACATAATATTAATGGACTTCTCACAGAATCACGTTGTGTTCTTTGAAGTTTTTGAAAAGTGTGGCCTCGTTCTTTGTCCTTTAGAAAATGATGAAAGACAACAACCTGGTGCGTCACCTGGATGCCTGTGAGACCATGGGTAACGCCACGGCCATCTGCTCAGACAAGACGGGCACCCTGACCATGAACCGCATGACGGTGGTGCAGGCATACATAGGCGATACACACTACAAAACTGTCCCTGAACCCGACGTCATCAAACCAGAGACTCTGGAAGTTATGGTGAACAGCATCTCCATCAACTCAGCGTACACCACCAAGATCCTGGTGAGACCTTCACTGTCCTCGCTACATCTGAGAACAACACAGACATGAACCTTCACCTTATCCTAACCTCAATGCTAACACCTAAACGAAATAAGAACTAGAGAAAATGGATGTACTTTTAGGATCAAAAGGGAGGCAAAACAGTAGAGACAGGCTCTTGCTTTTGTTTCTTTTTCTGGACATTGTATTGATTTGTTGGAGGCTTAACTCAATCTACAAACCTCAACTCTGGGGTTTCAAACCAATGCCTGGAGGCAGCTAAACAATAAGTAAATTAAAAGTTATATTGCAAGATAAACTTCTATACAACCTATACACGGACGACCAACACAGACCTTTTGTTTGTGATTTATTGATTGCACAGTAGGTTTCTCTTTTACAAAAGAAAAGTCTTGTTGGTGGAGTATAAACTGACCTAAAACTAATAAAGTGCAGAGAAACTCATAAAGAATATAAAATTCTCTAAACTCTTTCTACAGAGAGTGTCTCTGCTGCTACAGTTCCATGCCCACTGGTTTAACATGGAGAAATCCAAAGACTGATGGACCCTGTTGTGCCCAGTTTAAGTTACTAAACTGTTACTGGATAATAAAAAAAAGTTTCTCCTAAAAAAAAAAAAAAAACAGTCTAGAAAAAATGAAACCTGCTATCTTACCTGAAAACAGAGTTTGTTTACCTGAAGAAAATGTGGGTATTTAGGGTAACTGGAGCAAGGTTAGAAATTTTACATTATTTATACACAGAAGATGCAGCAGCAGCAGCAGCAGTAGCTTCAGTCTGTCATCAAATAGGATGTGTTCAGGCACAGTACAGAGTGTTGGTGACCCAAATTGTGACTGTCCTCCCAGATATCAATACAGTTACACAGACTGCAGGAAACACACTTGGACATTTTCTTAAACATACTGCCTTAGAGAAGTAAGTTGTGTAGATCTATGTGTACCTCAAATAAACCATGAGTTTGTATGCCGTGTGTCTGTTAGCAGCTGAAAAAATAAAATATGACTGTATCTCTTCTGCATGTCTTCTTCTGTTGTGTTCTGAGCTAGTACATCCTCAGACGACCGCATGTGTGATTGAATCAACATACGCTGAAATTTTAACCACTGCAGAAGTCCTCGTTGTTCTCCTCTTTCTCCTGTAACAACATGAAACTGATGAAACTTTAAACTCTGATGTCACATCACATCTAAACTTTCTGTCTCCGCTCAGCCTCCAGAGAAGGAAGGTGGCTTGCCCCGCCACGTGGGCAACAAGACCGAGTGTGCTCTGCTGGGCCTGGTGCTGGACCTGAAAAGAGACTACCAGCCAATCAGAGACGAGGTCCCTGAAGAGAAACTGTACAAGGTTTACACCTTCAACTCCTCCCGTAAATCCATGAGCACGGTGATCAAGAACGCCGATGGAGGTTTCCGTATGTACAGCAAAGGAGCGTCAGAGATCGTCCTGAGGAAGTATGAAAGAATTACAATAAGCTTCTAAACATCTGTCTGATGGAAGTGGATCTAATGAATGGTCTTTCTTACTTCCTCTGCCTCTCTGTCCTCTTCCAGATGCTCTCGTATTCTGGACGCCCAGGGTCAGCCTCGCATCTTCAAGCCAAAGGATCGTGATGAGATGGTGCGTAAGGTGATCGAGCCAATGGCGTGCGACGGACTGAGGACCATCTGCGTGGCCTACAGGGACTTCCCCGCCGAGGCCGGAGAGCCAGACTGGGACAGCGAAAACGACATCCTCAATGAGCTCACCTGCATCGTCGTGGTCGGCATCGAGGACCCTGTCAGACCTGAGGTACAGAGCCCAGTGAACCAAAACACTTCCTGTAATAAACACCTGATGCTTGATTTGTGTTCAGTTAATTAACCATGATAAATTGCTGTCCAGAATTTGAGTCATTATACATCATATTTTATCATTTTTAGCATTCAGTGATCTGACTTTTGCTTCATTTGAGTAAAAGCTTATTGATCCAACAGTTTATCAAAATCATATATCAGTATTGTCATCCTGAGCTACTTATTGATTCTATTCCAGTTGCCTGTACCTCATCAAACTCTAAATCAGTAAAACTAGAGCATTTTTATTCTCGGTTCTTTACTTTGATCCAACAGAACATAAAACATTGTGAAACCTGTCATTTTTTGTCATGAGTGCTGTGCTTATGTGAAGGCAATGCACCCACAGCAGAGAAAAGACTGTGAAACAGCCTAAAGTTTTACTTTAGTGCGAGCTGCTTATCAAACACCTGTGGAAGATAGGCAGCTTATATTGAAAAGATAATTTAAACCTGCAGAAATCTCTCTCTTTATAATTGGAGTCATAAATCTGAGAAAGAAAAAAAGGCTGAAATTCTCTGAGATTAGAGTCACCAATTATTCAGAAAAAAACTAAAGCTACTACATCACTGTTTGGATCCACCACAGACACTGGGACTCTGCATATTGTGCCTGCAGTGGATGACCTAATTAAATTATAGTTCATAATCGGATTTAGCAGTAAGGAAATACTTGTGATTTTTTGCCCAGAAGTCAGTTTTAAGTTGGATATTCGACAGAGATTTGCTCTGGATTCATCAGCATCTTCTTACTCAGGTTAGGCCCCAATACACTGTCATAGTTTGAGTTTCAGGAAGAGACTTCAAAGAGAGCTCTGACCTGATGCTGCATGATCGCAGTTTGCCATATTTAGACTTTTAATTTGTTTCTAATTCACCATCTAAATAACAGTGGGAATGTGTTATAACTACATCAAACCACAGCTCTAATTAACAAAGGAAGCCTAAAATAATTTTTTCTATTCATCACAGAGACTTTTCTGTTCGTCATGTCTCTTTTGACCTGAAGTATGGAAAATATTATAGTTACAAAATGGCAGACATGAGAAGAGCACGAAGAATCAAAATGAATCTATAGATTGATAGGAACTACATTTTGATGCAAGTTATATTTGCATAATTTCTACATCTAAAATTCTAAAAAGACTGTGTTTAAGCTCCTCACACCTGCAGACTGACAGGTGATCTAGCTGTTTCTACCTGTTCTAAGTCTTCATACTCGAAGGTGGGATTAGGAATTAAGCTGTGCCTCTCCCTGACAACTCTGTACATTATATAAATGGAATAATGGTTCACACTTTCAGAAGGTCCATCCTCGAGATACAAATCACTTTATTGCTTTAATGAACCACAGTAAGAGCCTGCAGCTTCTTTTACCTGCTGGGTTACATTAAATCTTTTTATATATTAAAATCAAAAAGCAGTCATATTTCAGGCTGGTGTCAGTATGTTTACTTTATAATTAGATTTTGTATTCTGCTGCTTCTTTCCACTAATGCAAAAATGAGTTTGGCTGAAAGAACAAAGACAACATGAAGCTGAAATCTTCTACATTAAGAGTTTAACTGAACTAATCTGACAAGCTGCTCAAGATTTTACATTACAATATATTTGCATTATAAGGAAGCTTGTTTTTGACAGAGTGGAGCTAAAAGACCAACATTTTCAGAACATAAAGAGTGAGTCAGTCCTGGCCAGGTGTGCCGAGTCCGGATGCTCTGTAGTGTTAAATGAAGTCTGTAATGAAGCTCAGAAAGCATCAGTGCTGCTGCCTGCTGCTTTAATGTCAGAGCAAAAAGATCACCGCCAGGATGGAAATAACTAGAGAGCAGCAGGAGTCAATCAGCAGCTCAATGTTTATCTCCTCACAACTTGTGATGGACGTAAGTCTCTTAAAATGATTTTAGTTTGGTAGCACAAATTATTTCTTTCTGTAGACGTTCTTAAGCATCACTTGTGACCAGACAAAAAACAGAAACAGAACAAATCCTGTAACTTTGTAAGTCAACCTTTAGCCATTTGTAATTAATGATCAGTTCCTCGACTCAAAGGGCAAATCTCACTGGAAGACACTCATCATGATGTCAGAATACACCACTCTTTAATTTACATGGGCAGCACTCATCAACTATTCAGTAAAGAAGCAAATCCCAGCCCCTCTGAACGTTTCTCCTGTCTGTACGGTCCACCCTGGCTGAGTCACTTTGAACTGAGAAGTGTGCACCATTTGTCATCCTAAAACTCGGAGGCTAACAGGTCCAAGGGAAAATGTCAGCGTTGTCGGCAGCTGATGTGTCTTTGATTGTGTGAAGGTAATAAAAGAGACACCACCTCAAACTCTTTGTATACAGAGTATCTCTCTTCTCTAGTGTGGCAAGTGGCTCGAAAGGCTGCAACATAAAGAGCAGCTCAACAACAGGTCAAACGTAAAAGAAAATAATCGATTACAAAAGACAATAATGATGGAAGCCAAAGTGTAGAAAACCAAGACACTGAACAGACCCACAAGCAAAAACATTTTTACTTGGACATCTGTACTGATGCTCACAGTACAGCTAGAGTATGGTGCTGAGCTTAATTATTCTCCTCGATCTCAGACATCATATTACCAATCCATCTCAGGTTGAGACTCCTCTCTGCAGGAATCAAACATATAGTATGTGTATGTATTTGTAAGCAAACACACAGAACCCCCTGCTGGTCTCTGTCAGACACCAGATTGTAACAGTAGAGCCCCCCGATGAGCAGAGGAAGCAGCCAACAGCTTTCTGATTGCCAGCTGACCATTAGGCCACTGTGGACTTTTCACAGGTGTCTGTGTGTAGGTCTGTTTATTCACTCTATCATCATTCACAGTGGGAGATGGGTGAGATCTCAGGTAGGATGACTAAAGAACAACAACAACAGCAGTTCTTAGATAGAACCTTAGATGGGATTCTTGCAGATCTGCTGCAACATAAACTCCCAGGTCAAAATCATGTGAGCTCCCTTCACTAAAATTAATCTTAAAGCCGGACACGTTTCTCTGTCATTCTGTGTTTTTATCTTCAGGGTTTTGTGATGTGAAAAATGACCAGGCTCCTTTGTTTCCTGACACTCTTCCAGGTACCAGAGGCTATTGCTAAGTGCCAGCGCGCCGGCATCACTGTTCGCATGGTTACTGGAGACAACATTAATACTGCCCGTGCCATTGCAACCAAGTGTGGCATCCTCCTTCCTGGAGAGGACTTCCTGTGTCTGGAAGGCAAAGAATTCAACCAGCAGATCAGAAACGACAAGGGAGAGGTGAGACAAGTTTAAAAAAAAAAAAAAGTTTAGTCCATATTTAATTAAAGTAGAACACAGGATCAATCCAAAAAAGTTTCAAAACAAGCCCGTCTTGATGCAATTAAATATCTGTGGATCAAGTCCTTGTCCCTAACATGAGAAGAAGACCTATGAACCGTGATCATGTAAGAAAGAAACATGGGCATCCAATCAAGGTCTAGTAGCAGCTTTAGTTTGAGCATCATTTGCAGTCTAACTTGGTTAAAACAGACGGCATCATACAGATTGGTTACAACAAAGAGCTGAAACATTAATTCTCTCCCTCCTCAGCAGATAAAATTACATCTTACTAACTGTTGTCATAAACAGTTAGAAAAACAACAGGGACTAAAACTAGAAGAACTGCAAGAAAATAAAAATTGTTTATGACCACATTTCCATATTTATGTGTGATGACTGATGTAAGTAGTATCAGACAGAGATCTTACAGAGTGTTAGATTCATACGTGGTAAAATGCATTGTTTTCTCCCCTTTAATAAAAAGATGTTGTAGACAATTTATGTCAATTTAGGTCAGTAATTTCAGTTTCTCTTATTCTATTTGACTGCTGTGTGGAATACAATGATGCTTTCTGCAACCGTGTTTATTAGTTTCTTTTTTCTGAATAGAATCAATAGTGAGAGTGAGCTTAGGATAAAATAAAATAGTTACAACATAACTATTGATTCTCTATATATACTGTGTAGAGTCCAATACTGACATTGGTGTTTGGGGGTGTAAAAAATAAAGACACTATATCAGCGAATATATTTATATTTTTTAAGTATGAACACATTGTATAAATGATCTTTAGACCCATCAACTGCATATTGATTTAAATTGTCTAAGTATTTTAAAGAATGTATGTATTGAGTTGGACATTTTTATACATATATTTAAAAAAAAAAAAAAAATACTGTAAATGACTTCAAAGCCAGTTTTG
>OOFC01002283.1:6940-25214 GCA_900323345.1 Pseudochromis fuscus | reverse complement strand
TTTTAAAAAAAAAAAAAAAAAAAAATACTGTAAATGACTTCAAAGCCAGTTTTGTATTACTGTACAAAAATATGTTACTCATTAGCCAACATATAACCTGATACAGACACCCCTGTGATGACATAATAACTGTTGGTTTTTCAGTACACTTCTGAGTAGGTTGCTGTTCCTCGTTGCTCATCCCTTGTGATTTTTGTAGTTGTTTTGGTTCCTTTTGAGATGAAGTTCATACTACTTGTACAAAAAAAGTATTCCAAGGTCAGATGTTCTCCACGCTGCTGGAAAAGAGTGATTTAAAACTTAAATGTCAGGAAGCACTGGTGAACTCACACCAAGGCATTGATCATATTGAGCAGTATTTTATGTATAAAGGTGCATCTGACATTTAATTTGTTGTATAAAAGGAATGTGATTCTAACATTGATTGTATATTTTAAATCTTTAGGTGGAACAAGAGCGTCTGGACAAAGTCTGGCCCAAACTGCGCGTTCTGGCTCGTTCATCACCGACTGACAAACACACCCTGGTTAAAGGTGGGTTTGTTGTTGTTGTTGTCATCTTCTTTACATTGTTCATTGTGATGTACAGCTGAAAACACATTTACTCATCTCTGTGCACAGGGCGAGTGGAGTGTTAGCTGTAAACCAAATGTCAGCCAAGTCAGACTCTAATGTAACAGCAGTAAATGGACCTGTCATGGTTCTTAAAATATTCATACACTCAGTGAAATGAAGATTGTTGTTGTGTTCCACTCTGTTGATCAGGCATCATCGACAGCACAGTGGGTGAATGCCGACAGGTGGTGGCAGTGACAGGAGACGGCACCAACGACGGCCCCGCCCTCAAGAAAGCTGATGTTGGCTTTGCCATGGTAACAACATCTTCTTTTCTTCATCTTTTTTCCTGTCGTCTTTGTTCTTGTCTGCTGCTTCAGTGTCTCTCTGAATCATTTCCAAGGAAAAAAAAATCTTTGAGTTAATTACATTTCTAATGCACCCATGAAATAGGTATTTTCTCTAAACGTCAACCACAGTAACTTTTCGGTTTAAAGCTGTGGATTCATCACGATAGCTGTGAAATGGAATAATAAATCAATAAATGTTCTTCACCTCAGTGGGATCTTGCTCTGCCACTATGATGCTGACTCTGTTTTCCAGAGATGAACACAAAGAGAATGGGACTGATTGTGTCTTGATAATGTTTCTTGGTTTATAATTTGTTTCATATATAGTGAATAATACATTAGCACGAGGAACAATATCATAATGTGTAATCTCAGAACTTTAAAGGAATCCAGAGATTTTACAAGCTTTTTCCTGTTTAGTATTTGTAATTTACAGAGACAAATATCATTTACAAGTTTCTGAGCCATCGAGTTGTGTTTGTATAGATTTGGATGTTTTTTGTTCGTACAACTTCATCCAACACAGTTACTGTCATGTCTGCAATAATATTTGTGAACATCTCAGCATTGTCGGTGCACGTTACTGGCAAGCTCATGTGAAAAGTCAATAATAGATTAAGCACCTTGAGCAAATTTAAATTCGATTTACTGCAATCTGGAAATGTATTAATAAACCAGTGGAGGTCTGGAGAACAATATACATCTGAACATTAAAATTTTTAAACATGCGCTAGAAAATTGTCTGAAAAAAATGTATTTTTATATGTGATGTATGTAATGTAAATGTATTTATTCTGATGTTTTCAGATATTTTCACTGGTCATCTTGGCAGTGCAGTTTTATATTTTAGCAACTACAGCTGAAAAGAAAATTTACCCTGTAATCATTTAAATTAGTCAGTCTTTACCACATAAAAGCAAAACATAGTTTATTTTGACCTTGTCACTCCTGATACTCTGACCTTAGCCTTAGAAAAGAGAAAATGAACAGGCCAAAACCTTTGGTGATGGGGAAAAAACAACTAACTGATTCACCCAATTATATCTTCTGTCTGCATCATCCAAAGCAAAAAACAACCTTTACAACAAACAATCCCTTTAAATCTTTTTAATTTAGTATATTTTTAGGCTCACAATGTGTCATTGTGAACACTCACCGGAACCAATATATATGCTTTTATTTACTGAGTCATTTTATTGTTGTTCTCTTATAACTGTCCGAGGGTAGCACTTACTTTACAAATGATGGTGTTTCTGTTTGTGTAGAAAATAATGATAGATGACACAACAGCCTGCAAGTAAGAGGTGTGTGAACTCTGAAAGTTCAAAGGCCAAAAGACTGTTGTCAATCAGCAACAGCAGCAGCTTATTCACCCGAGCAACTCTGTTGAAGAGAAGGAATGAGATCTGAAGTAGCCTCTCATTGTCTGTGTTTGTCATCAGTGAATGAATTCTCAGTATTTGTCTATTAGTACAGAACAGGTTCACTGTGTCAAAATGTTTCTCTCGGCTGGCTTCAGATCAGAAAGAGTTGCGCTGAACAGATGATCAGCTGATATTATAGCTGATACTCATCGATTAAAAATCGCATGGATGTGTTTGGTAACATCAGATGTGACTCCTCTGTGTGTGTGTTTGTATGTGTTATGACCTTTGTTTACTGAGGAAAGTCATGTGAACACCAGCGTCTCCTGCAGGCAGCTTAACAGCTGCTGTGCTGTCAAACGACATCCTGACAGTCGTTACCAAGTGATCTGTGGATTTAAAACCAATGACCTTTCAGTCCTAATGTGTCCCCTTTGGAATATTAGTAAACAAAAAGTGTCCTTGCTCAATTATTGTCTGTTTAGCTGGAAACAGAGAGTGATCCACCTCCATCTGTCTGGGAGAGTCTCACTGTGCAGCAGCTCACATCACAGCGTCTTTACAGTGAGCACAAGACTTCTGATTTAGTTTTACTGCAGCTAAAATATTCTGTTTCAAAGCTTCATATGCTTCAGCTTCATTGTGCTGAAAAAAGGGTTTGAACTCAAGTCTGCCGGTGGTCATTGTTCAGGTTGTTCTCAGTGAGAATATGAGGGGAAAAAGAACCTACAGTATATATTTTTTTTCAACAATAGAATTACAACTATATCCCCTCTGAAGCTGAACAGTTGGACTTCTCTCCTCTACCTTGTACCTGTCACAGCCATCTGCATGTTCAGCAGAATAAGGCTGCTGATGGTGTACTCTGCTGCAGGTGAGACAGGAAGCAGTCACACTAAACTCCACTAAAAGATAATCACTTGTCCACCTCTCAGGAGCTGTCTGGGCTGCAGCTTGACGTTTTGTTGTTGAGTGAGTTTGAGTTCTCCTGGTCACAGCTGAGGAGTTTATCCCCTTAAGTTTGGCCTTTTTTGACCTGAGACTCATTGCAATGAATCAATATTTGTCAGCGAGTGGTCATAGACTGAAACAAGACTAAAGTAAACATGTAATTTGAGGAGCAGAAATGCATTTTCCACTTTGCTATCTTATTAATCATTTTACCATCCCTCAGATTTATCTTGTGAGCACATCAGGGTGTGTGACTCTTGGGTTGAAAACCACTTATGAAATTGTCTTGCAGACTAGAATTGGCCCCTGCACTGTTTAAACTCATGAAGGGTAATGTTAAACCAAAAATAGAAAGAAGATGATGAGGTTTTACCCCGCAGTGTCATCTGTCCCAAATCTGCAGCACAGAGGATGTTGATGAGAAGTTAACAGGACTGCTGTTGTATTTTTTAGTTATTGTTATGCCCAGCTTGTTGAACTCAAACAAAGCTAACAGTCAAGTTAGTAGTAAGTGGAGAGAGAGGATGGGACAGAGAGTGGTAATCAAGGAGGGAAACTGTAGAAGTAAGCAAAAGTAGGAACACAAAAACCTTGGCCAAAAAACTATGCCCCTCACATTGTTATTATTTTTTTATGGTGACCTTTTTCAAGGGTTCCTACTTAAGAGTTGTTTCTTCAGAACCACCTCACAAATATATAATTGTCCTAAATAGCTAAATATCTTCATTCACATTGAGAAGTAAATGATATCATGGTTTTGATGCACTCTTTTTTTTGTAGGATTGATTTGTTGCTGGTTTGGGTCTTTTCATGGAATTTATTAATGCAAATATATACTATTAGACTCGCAGACTTGTTCTTTTTTTAGGAGAACTTAGGAAGTAGTTGTTGGAAACTTGGCCCCAGCTGCTGACTGTTCATCTTGATTTTCCATCTAAAATAATAAACCAGAGTCTAATCTTCCCTCTCTGTTTCCTGTCAGGGAATCGCTGGCACAGATGTGGCCAAAGAGGCGTCTGACATCATCCTCACCGACGACAACTTCACCAGTATTGTTAAGGCCGTCATGTGGGGGAGAAATGTCTATGACAGCATCTCCAAGTTCCTGCAGTTCCAGCTGACAGTCAACGTTGTGGCTGTGATTGTGGCGTTCACTGGCGCCTGCATCACACAGGTAAACACATAGCTCAATGTTGGGATACTGCTCGTCACAGCTGGTTAGAAACAAACATCAGTCTCGATAACTATTGGACTGATTGATAGGAAATTTAGTGCAGACTTTTAAGTCCATAGGACTTTTCATTTAGCACTTTAATCATTTCATTTGTCCAAGACTGACACTGCCATCTAATAATATTCCCATCAGCCTCAGCTGTACTTTTCATTAAGTTCCAATTTAGTAAAGATGTTCCCCGAGACAGGGAACATGGTCAGTGTTATACCTGCCAAATGTATGCGAGCGTTTAGCTCAAAGCTCTGCTGTGCTGAAGTACTGTCTGCTAGCGAAGCTGTAATCTTTCACCAATTAAAAAAATTTAAAAATCCCTCCAGACACATTTGAAACTAAAAATTAGCATTTCTCTATTGCTTTGACAGAAGCAATATAATGTTTTATTATACTGTTATTTTATCTTGCTGATCAAAGTTTAATCTAAAAGATGAGTTTTAATGTTTAAGAACAGTGCAGTCTGAGATACATCAAGAAGTATTTTCTTACTTATAGCTTTAATATCCTCAGGTTTAAATATTTATTCTCTCTTTCAGTCAGCAGATTCATGCTGAGATGAGAATTTAAATGTAATGACTAAAGAGGGAGTTGTATAACTGCTCCAATAAATCCACATTTATCTTTTTCCAGGGCTGTGTTTTGATCTCAGGTTTAAATGTATAAAGTAGACAGACCATTATTTTCATTTCAGTGTCAACATACTTTTGGATGGCTCCGTGTTTGATTAACTGAAGCTTGTGTTTTGATGGTTTGATTAAATTTTGAGGTGTACTGTTGTCCTTGATGCTTCCGCTCCTACAGTCTTGAAACATCTGTAAATCTCTGTTTGATCAAATATCCACAGAAACAAGAAACAGCGAGTCATTTGTGATTTCAGTGTGACCGTGTCAGTGCTGTGAGGAGGCGCGGTGGCCGTGTCACATTTTCTTTGTTTCATAATGTGTCTCTAATCAGGAAACTGAACTCCTGACTCAATAAAGAAAAAATCTCGGGGCTGTGTATTAATTGAAAGGCTCACAGCTGGCAGGACAGATAACTAACTCGACTACAGAGCGGAGAACACAAAGTAGGCTAAGATTCAGCCTGAAACCATGGCAACACGTCACCATCATAATCCTGAAATATAACAGGGACTCAGCAGGTCTGTGGTCTGTGCGCTGTGTTTATACTCACTGATCATCCTCCGTTAGGCCACTGAAATGTTGGTACAGATCATTAAATGATGATTTATGTCTTTGTTGTACATACAGAGGACGGATCCAGGGGCGTACGCTGGGTTTCAGAAGTGGAGGGGGTTTAGTAAAGTGTGTGTGTGTTTGGGTAAATGCTTTTTTCTGCTTTTGTATGCATTTACATCAGTCAAGCAATTGATGGTGGACACACTGTGATTAAATTGGATATTGTGCTTCTCGTAATGATGGCAGACTAAAGCCACCGATATGGTTTCTTTAAACTCTGCATTCATGTTTGGATCATGACTACCTCCTCGGGAGCACAGTGGGTACATTTGCTCAGAAATCAACGTCACACATCCACAAAGTAAAGTCAGCAGCAGTTTAGGATTACCACAGCAACAGTGGAAAGTTTTGAAGGGAAACTCATGGAGTTGAAAAACCATCCATGATGCCCCTACTGCTGTTTTTCTGTGCCGTAACTCCTCGCTCATTGCCCTTGCAACAAAGATATTTTGCATTAAGGATGATTGAGCTGCAATCTGCCCACTAGTGAATATACTCTTTGAAAGCAGGTATATCAGCAGCTTAATGGGTATTTGACCATTTATGAAACAGTTTTGAGTGCTTTTGTTTGGCATTCTTCATACCACTACGACCATTTCAAATATTTCAACCAATCAGGGAAAATGGGAGGATTTTCAAAGCATTTCAACCAATCAGCAATCACTAATTTTTTTCTGATGGTCGGAAATATTTAAAATGCCAACTTTGTGGCTGTGGTGAGTTTGAAAGTTTGAAAAACCTGCAGGTGTGGAGTTAGAAAATATTGCACTCTGCTCCTTATCTCTGCTTGAGGCTTGAGACCACATAAGCCTTTTCTAGCTTAACACACTAGAATCCTTGGCTAAACTGTCAGCGGTAAAGTTGTATTGTGGGCAACACTAAGTTTGATCTGACTGATGAGCAGATCGACAGTAGTAGACAAACACTGACTGTTTTTCAGTTTGTGATCACCTTTAATCACCACAAGTGCTGTGCCTTTCGATTTGAAGCGACCTGTTTGTGCTCCTTTTTTTCAGCTGCCAATCCCGACAAGTGCCCTACACAATCTGACAAAACCCCCTGTCTCCATTATCCATATCTCTCCTGCTGCTTCTGCTTGATTGTAGCCAGCGTGTGTTAGTTCACTGAATCCGTGAGCCACATATGACCACAACTCTTCTCTGTGATCTGCTGTCTTTACGAGCTGGGTCTATTTCTGAAGCTTTGTGAATGTGTACAGAGTAAATGTCTGTAGATATTAGTTAGTTATTTTTCTTATAAGTAATTTTTCTTTTTTATTATAAGTAATTAGAGAGACACACAGGTCAACAATCAAGAAAAGAAGGAAGGGAGAAATCTCTCTGTGGACAAAACGTATTGTTTTATCATCACTTTACTGCCAGGTTAAAAGTAAATGAAAATACTGACATTAAAAGTTTGAATCTGACTGACCCTGACAGGTTTTGAGAAGAAAAATAAACAGTATCTCTGGTTCTGCTGTATTTATGTAAAATTTGAGTACCTGTATTTTATTTTTTAACCCCCAAAAAACTTAAATAGGAGTTGGAAGATCTTTTTTTTTTTTTGTCAGCCATATGGCCTCGCAAATCTTCACAAATGCATGTCCCTCCAATGCACTATGAAAATTACTTTCTAAAAACCAAGAGCTGCACATGTCACACCATCATGAAGTGACGCTCTCACTGTGTGCTCGGGCTGAATTCAAGTGATGCAATTGCGGAGAAAGCCGATGCAAAAGCACAAAATTGCTCCGGGTGACTTAAACTGAGGTGAAGAGTTGAAATTGATTTAATATGAAAGTAAAGATTTGCTTGTATCCCAAATCCACGTCTTTAATTTAGGAACATGTAGAGGCTGAAACAAAAGGAAAGGAGCTGGGGGGATTAACAGAAAGAACAAGAAGAAACATTTAATTGGTTGTTGCTTTTGTGTTTCTTGTAAATTAAACCCTAACGTCTGGTTCTCCTCCTACAGGACTCTCCTCTGAAGGCCGTCCAGATGCTCTGGGTCAACCTCATCATGGACACTCTGGCATCTCTTGCCCTCGCTACCGAACCACCCACCGAGTCTCTGCTGCTACGTAAACCATATGGCCGCAACAAGCCTCTTATCTCCAGGACCATGATGAAGAACATTCTGGGTCATGCCGTGTACCAGCTCATCATCATCTTCACCCTACTCTTCGCTGGTGAGTTTAATAACCAGCACCATTTATGGAGAAAACTCCATCCAGGTTTGGAGGAATCTGTTTGTAATTCACTTCAGTCAAAATAAATGAATACGAAGGTGTTTGTTGTCTATTGCCACGAAAGTTCCGATTAATTTTGTGTTTCCTTTCTTTCATTGATTTTCAGGTGAGACATTTTTCGACATCGACAGCGGCCGCAATTCTCCCCTGCACGCCCCGCCATCAGAGCACTACACCATTGTTTTCAATGTGTTCGTCATGATGCAGCTGTTCAATGAAATCAACGCCAGGAAGATCCATGGAGAGAGGAACGTGTTCGAGGGCATATATAGGAACCCCATCTTCTGCAGTGTCGTGCTGGGAACCTTCGCCCTGCAGGTACTTTATCTCCATCCTCCAGTACAGTGGCCCTCTGTGACAGTGGTTTTCATGCCCCTCTCTCATCGAGAGAGAGACACAGAGACACAGAGACAGACAGAGAGAGACAGAGAGAGACTCAGCAGCTAACCCCTGCAAGTAGTAACTATGTCAGTAAGTTTCTGGCCACATCTCCCATCTGCTGGACAAGTGAATGTCACCTTGAGGTGTGAGTGCCACTTAGCAATCAACAGGCAGAAGCTGATAATCAGCATGTAGCCCCATCGTATGTTGTTGTCTGTTTTGGTGCCGTCTGTGATGATTCACAGTCTTCTTTGTTTTACTGCAACAATCAAAGTAAGTATTCGTATATTTTAACCTCACACCCCAATTTAGAAGCCACTGATCTAACGACGTGTTCATAATCTTTAAATGAAAAGTCTGCAATATGTCTGATTTTCTTAGAGTAAACAAAACAAAGTAAAACTAAAACCAGCAGTAGCTCTTCATATTTTATGACTTCCCTCCTTTCTCTGTGGCCCAGTGGTTCTTACTGTCTCTATATACTGTCTGTTTTAAAACAGCTCACAGGTGTTTCCTAACTGTATATAAAGTCACTATAGTATTGAGCAAATGTTTCTGAAATTACGTGTTTACTGTCAGTGGCAGATTAATCCACATTTGTTGCTGTAGTGAGTCTTTGAAGCAGCAGGATGGTGTGTGAGAATGAGTCAAAATAAACTGCACTGTGTGTGTGTGTTCACGGTAATGAAAGAACAATCGACCAGTTTAACACTGTGGCTCACTTCTGTTGTGGTTTGGGCACACAACAGAAGTGAGCAGGGCTCTGTAGCACAGAGGAATGAGATGTGTCAGGATGTGTAGATGCACAGACACTCCTTGTTAGTGGTTTGACTTTCAATAGGATTTGTTGACAAGGAAACATTTAAATTATTGTCACATTAATCCTTTAAGTCCGTACTGTCACACAGCTGAAATGAACTGTATGTTTCTTGTCCTCATCAGATCATCATCGTTCAGCTCGGAGGGAAGCCCTTCTCCTGCACAGCTCTGACCATCGACCAGTGGCTGTGGTGTGTGTTCATCGGCGTGGGCGAGCTGTTGTGGGGACAGGTGAGACCGAAGCCACAGGTGCTTTCACTCTGAACAAACAGTCCAACATAAAAAACCAGCCTGAGCGCTGAGAATAAACAGCGTGTGCGCCAAGGAGATGATGAAGAGGTGGATACATGAGGTTTGTGGCAGCAAACTGTTGTCTGTCACACTTGTGCTGCTGCAGCGTTGCCATCACAACCATTGCCATGGTAATGAGCTCAGCACATGAAAGCAGCGCGCCTCCTGTTTACGAGCACCGAGGGAAAACAAACCCAGCGTGTCAGTCCCTCTGGATATACACACACACACACACACACACCATCACATGCATGATCCTGTTAACATGCACAAACTCACGTAAAGGCTTAGAAAGCGTACGTTGCATGGAAGAAAAGTTTAGTCATAGGAAGCCTGGTGGGTTCAGTTGGAGGGCAGAGACTGAGAAGACAGAAAGATCCTGACAGAAACAGACTGATCTGAGGTCTGTGATTTATTTTAGAGGTAAAATGTGAAAGGGAAAGAGAGAAAGGAGGGAAAGGTGACAAAGATATAAAAAGCTGACATGCAGCTGTAGCATGAGGCTGGGTGTGACTCTATGATCTCTTCAATTCATCAATGGGCAAACATCAGTTATCTGGATTTACTCACAAGAACCATCCTTACAGTTGTTTTTATAGGTTATTTTTGTTTTCAGTAGTTTCAGCTTCAGTACAAATTAAAAAATATAAGTTTTGTGATATAAAATGAAAGCACTGATTAATAACTGAGTTGATTGACTCTGAAATTTAGAAAAAACCTTCTCCATTTTGCACAGTTATTAAAAGAACTCAGAACAGCAGTTTAGTTGTCCCATACTGCAACAGAACAGCATCATTTTGTTAAACTTTTTGTACAGTCATGTCTTTGAAACTACACTTCTCCAGTAAAAGCCCTGAAACACAGGCATTCTGTTTTAAAGTTTTTGTCCCCACACAAATTAAAATAACCCTAATGACCTCACTACAACAGAATCAAGTCGCACAACTGTTTGCAGCTCCTCAGTAGGACTAAACATGACCAGAACATTTATGTGTTGAATCATCAGACTGATCCATAAACAACTGTTTTCTCTCAACCTCAGCTGATCTCAGCCATACCCACACACCACCTGAAGTTCCTGAAGGAGGCAGGTCACGGCATCACGAAGGAGGAGATTCACGAGGAGGAGCTGACGGAGGGTGCAGACGAGATTGACCACGCAGAGATGGAGCTGAGGAGAGGCCAGATCCTCTGGTTCAGAGGTCTGAACCGCATCCAGACGCAGGTACGACCACCACTGCTCTCCATGACAACACAAACACTCATGTCCAAACAAGCTAAATTTAGGTTTAGAATTCATTTTACTTCTGATATCAAACTGCCAAGTTGATGTTTGCTAAAGTAATAATGGTTGCCACAGAAACTCAGGAGTCGTCGGAAGAAAAAATAGAGGTTTTTGGACTTTGGAGTGTTCATGTTGTTCATGTTCTTATAATAATCTTTTTTGTTATAGGTCGTTTGTCTTGTTGATGAATTTGAGTTTAAACCCTTGAAAGTGTAGCAGGTAAATTTTTGGAAAAACGGCAAAACAAATGTTTAAATTCAGCTGCATCTCCCTCATCAAGCATCAACTGAACAACAGGTCGGAAAAGAGTCAAATTGTCCCAGACTGTGATTTGTTTTCTTCCTAATTGTCCTTGAAATAGTGGTCAAGAAGAACTCCCCCCATTCCCAACACAATAATGGTTTGTGAACTGATCAAAACTTGATGTCGTCATTTGATTTGAAGCTCAGTACACTCAAAATGTCCAATCAGTACAAGTTCAGTGCTCAGAAAAGAAAAGAGAAGAAGAACATAGAGGCCTTGTAGCATGTGTCAAACTCAAGGCCTGCGGGGCCACATGTGACCTGGTGTACAATTTTATCTGGCCCGGTGATAAGAAGCACTGATAACACACAAACTACAAATCCCATAATGCAGCACAACAGCTGGTTTACCGAATGATAGGCTTCTTGCAGTCATTCCCATGTCAATCACGTCAGATTCAACTATCAGGCAGAAAAGTATTTTAGAGCTGCTTTACAACCCATTTGCCGTCGACTTTGACACTGCAGCTGTACAGGTTCAGACAGAGCTGATAGAGTTGCAGTGTAATGGGACTAACGGCAAAGTACAACACTGTGGGGCCCACACAGTTCAGTTACTTCATTCCTGAAGCAATGCCCCAACTCCGTCTGCATGCGGCTCAAATCTTGTGTGTTTGGTAGCACATATCTGTGTTAGAGGCTATTCTCTATGATGACGAATAACAGAACATCACACAGGAGTCGTCTCACTGATGAACACCTGCAGTACAACACAGCATCCCAAACATAAACCAAGAAAATATGCCAAGGATCCAGCTCTGCAAAAAATGGCATAACAGCAAAAAAAAATAATGTTTTAACTTTTACTTAAAAGCACAATTTTTATTTAGAGTGTATTTTTTTGCAGCAAGTTTGTATTTTTAATTTGTATCATTTTGAAAGGAGATAATTTTATGGAGGGCAAAATATTTTGAAGTTATTTGAATTTTAGTTGTTTTGGATTAATATTGTATCCTGTCTGTTTGGATTCATATTTATGTTCAAAATACGTTTAGTTTTAGTCTGTTCAAAAAATGCTTATCCTGTTTGGTCCGTGACCTAAAGTGTGCTTTGAGTTTGACACCCTTGCCTTAGAGATTCTCTAAACAAATATTTTTAAAAAAGGTGGTGATGGTGAAGCTGAGCTTGTAAAGTCAGCATAGAGCAAGGTAAGAATCAGCACAACCAACGTTTACCAGCCTAGTAACATAACCTTACCGACAAGGTCTAATGTAAATGTCCATCAGTTTGTATAATAGCCCCACAACACTGGTTGTGTTTGACAGAGACAGTTGAGTTTGGTAGTTCCACCAGACAGGATCAGGCAGAGAAGCAAGAGATCCAGCTGCAGACAGGTAATAGAGAGAGTGATGTGGGAGGGACAGAGTCAGGCTGCCAAAAAGAGAGAGAGGGAGAGAGAGAGAGAGAGAGTCACAGTGGAGCGGGAGGGGCCCGCTGCCCCATCGGAGAGTCTGAGCAGAATGGATCAGAGACTGATCAGACGCTTAATTTCAGTGATCCTGCATTGTGGCCAACTAAAGAGGAGAGTAGGGGAGAGGAAGAGCAGAGGAGAGGAGGGGGAGAGGAAGAGCAAGGGAAAAGGAGAGATCTGGGCATGGGGAAGCCCATCTAATATTATCTCGTCCTGGGCCCTGGCAGCTGACCTGTCCAGGACCTGTCCAGGTCTCTTTATGAGACACAATGCAGTGTCAGTAATTTTGTCCTTGTGAGGAGTCTCACTATCAACCCCAAACTTTAGACCGCCTCAGAACCTGAATAATTGTTTAACAGAGAATGACCTGTGACTACACAGAGACATTAAAAATTCCCCCATAGCACTCTGTGAACTGTGCGGAGAGGGACGAGCCTCAGCTCACTGCGGACAGCTTGTACTCTGTCCAGTCAAAATCCAGAGGGACAACCAAGATTTTACCTTCATGTAATGTAAAATGCATCATAGACTAATATGATTTGTTCAGCTGATATCTGCTGCATGATAAAGGAGAACCAATATTATTTCCAGTTTGTTGTTTGACTTTAATCTTTACAGCTTTTTCAGCTGTAAAACAAGAAATGCTGCTTTACTTTGAAAAATGAGCCAGCACAAATTTAATATCACAGAGCAGTGGCAAAATATGTGGTAAAAGCTCTGAACCTTTTCATCATTGAGATTAATTCTCCTCTAAACAACACTACACAAAAAGATTCTATAAACGATTTAAATAGATTCAAATTTGACAAAATACAACTGAATACTTAGCTGCAGGAGATATAAAACCGCACACAACAACACACAGGCAGTCACAGCACCAGAAACAATCACAGGTGTCTCTACAACAAGCCTGAGACCAGACTCATTATGGAAGGATAATTTACTCATGTGGTAGGAGTTAGCCAGTCCTGCAAAAGACTGCAGAGTCCTACACTAGATATTGATATTAGGTGCAATCTAAGTTTTTATGATCTTACCTTATATCTAAGGTGGATTTGTGAACTCACATAAGTTTTTAAGCCAATGCAACAATGTGATGTCAAAACCTGCACTGGGTAAAAAAGTTGACATCTTGGGTCCAATAGTTTTGCCATTCAAACTGTTTGCTGGGTTTTCCTGGGTGGGAGGAAGTATAGATGTAATTTAATAAAACTGAAGGCATCAAAACTATGAATGAACACACGTGGAGTTATGTACTTAACTAAAAAAGATGAAATAACTGAAAACACGTTTTATATTCTAGTTTCTTCAAAATGGCCACCGTTTGCTCTGATTACAGTTTTGCACACTCTTTGTATTCTCTCAATGAGAAGAGGTCGTCACCTGAAATGGTTTCCACTTCACAGCTGTGACTTATCAGGGTTAATTAGTGGAATTTCTTGCTTCATCAATGGGGTTGGGACCATCAGTTGTGTTGTACAGAAGTCAGGTTAAGCCCTATTGGACAACTGTTAAAATACATATTATAGCAAGAACCAATCAACTAACTAAAGAAAAAGCAGTGACCATCATTACTTTACTTTACTCTACAATGTAAATATTCATAAAAATAAAGACAACGCATTGAATGAGAAGGTGTGTCCAAACTTTTGGCCTGTACTATATGTATATATATTCCACAACATTCATCAACACATCTGGAGGGTGTCTTTAAATATGAGAAGAGAGGTGATAAACTGAGGCATTTATCTGATAAAGCAATTCTTTACTTGTTGCTCATGGGGACAAAGATACTTTTTTTACAGTCCACAGCAATATTCTTGAATCCAGTTAAAAAAAACACTCACTATAGTTAATTGTGCAAAGGTGAAGTTGTTTTATGTACAAAATATCTGTACAGTCGAGCTGACCTGTCCTCAAAAGAAAAAATAAATGTTTACACAAACCAAAGGAAGCCGCTGATAAAATGTCCCCACATTTTGTCAGCTCCAGTTACAATCATAGTTTCTACAAAAATGTTGTATGTATTTTGAACCAAAAGCTACTGTTTCTGTGTAGAGTTACTTTGCTTAAGTCTTCACTGAGCCAATTTAAAGTCCACATATCCACAGGAAGCTGCTAAGCTCTGTCAACATCCGTCTTTGCCAAACAGATTTGATCATTTTAAAAATCCAAACTATTTAAAGTTGTAGATCAAAGTTTACTGTTGCAGCACCTGATGATATACATGTCATCTCCTCTGCAACACAAACTGTTCTGTCTTCACTCAAGTGTTTGTGTTGGGAAAAAAAATAAAGACACAGCAGAGTCTGTGGAGGTAAACGTGCACACAAACACACTGCAGCTTTTGTCCAGTTAATTTCACACTCTGCTGCAGAGCTTCAGTACAGAACCACTTCATTAAAACACAGAAATTAAAGATGCCAACCAGCGTGCAGCAGAAAGATTATTAGTCAGTAAACTAATCAGTCAAGCTGCCAGGAAGTGTGTTTCCATCCACCTGTTTATTTGTATATGTTGAATTTGTGCAATAAACCTCAGTGAAAATACAGAAATTCTAAAGTCATCATATTAGAAACGTTGGAGATTGCATAAATAGACAAAACAGAAATTATCATAGTTTTCCATCACTTTAAGGTTAAATGGCACTATTTTAATCACATTAAAAGCCCTTGTCTTCTGGCTAAATCACTTCACCACCACTAGTTGTTTGCATCAGTAAACTAACTTCATGCTACATTACATTTAGCTGAAAACCGAACTAGAACGCTTTTTCTTCACCAGTGACTCCTCTCACAGTCTGGGACTTTGCTCTGTGAGTGTTATCCTCCTCCTACAGGATAGATCAACACTCAGTGAGCATTAGCATGTCCACAGGCAGTCCCATTCAGTCCCTATAGGCTTCATTAGCCTCAATGCTAACACCCACTTACAGTAACAGCAGCCAACGCTCTGCTCCCACACACACTCTGAGTCAGAGAGGTCTGGTGTTTTCCTCTCAGCAGTGGACTAGCTTGTTCTTATTGTGGCCACAGGGTAAACACTGGAATTAATAATAACTAATATCATCTTGTGCATTGTCTTCTTGAGTTTCTCGTGTTGACCTCCACAGCTAAAGCAGCTCTCTACCTGTTCAGACACTAGAGATAACAAACTGAATGTCAGTTGTTTTTTTGGATTTTTTGCGGGTTTTTTTTTTCCTTTTTGGAAATTAAACACCTGGAGCAATACTTCTGGTGGTGAACATAGTGAAGCATTTAACAGCTACAAGTAAGATGTTATATGGACCATAGACTGTGTAGAGAAAGGACAAAGCTAACATGACATCAGCCGTTGTTTTTTTTAAGTCGGGAGTTTGGTATTTGAACGTCATGTTGAATTGTTTGGAGCCAGAGGTGACCATATTTGGATAAGAAGGGAGGAGTGAGGAAGCAGGTCTGACCCTTTAACCTGAGGACATTGCTCAATGTGTATGAGACTGGATTTCAGCACTGCTCTCATTGGAGACCACCTGTCGATCAAACTATCCATGCCCCTAAATTTCTCTCTTTTTTTAATCTCTTCTGAGTGATGAAATGATTTTCAGATGCACCACCAGATCACTAGCTAATGACATCAGAATGACTTGTGGAAAATATTCATTGACTGAGTATTTTATGATTGAAAATTACAATCTTTAATCTTTAATCTTTAAAAAACAATCTTTAGTAGCTGAACAAGAACTGAAATTTAAACATCTCCAGTTCACAAGAATGGGGCAAACTCCGCCCACTGATTAAGATCACATGATATGATCGAAAGCTTCAGAGCTGGGACGTGTGGAGGGTTGAGGGCAGGCTTTTTGCACTCCTTGGTGTTTGATGATAACCTTCACTTGACCCACCTGAAGACTGAAGCCTCGCGGAGCACTGTGAAAGGAGGATGTCATGCAAGCAGAAAACATAAACAAGGCCCTCCTCCTCTTCTGTGTCTCCACCATCAGACATGCTGTAGAGAAAAGAGGAAGCTCTCTGCTTTCTCTTGATGGCCGTGTATCTGTAATATCAGTCTGTCGTCCTGGGATGGGAGGATGGAGGGGGAGCCGACGAAAGGCTGCAAGCTAATTAGGTTCTTATCTCTCCACGCTCCTCTTCCTGTCCTCCTCCTCTCTAATCCTGGTGGGCAGCGTTGTGCCGCTCAACGCCTCAACAGTCAAACACAGTGGGGGAATAATTAGTACAAGCAGCACCTCGCTGCCGAAACTTTATCAGTCATTTCCAATGACACGTTTCTCCTCTTTCTCATGTCTCCACTCCCTCTCTCTCAAAGTACTGTCAGCCTGATTCAAAAGCTCTTTATTCATTGTTCCATTTCTTCCTTCATCCCTTCATTCTATCAGAGCTTCTTATGGATTTTCAGGTTTTGTCACCAACTAAATGACAGTTTTCTCTCTACATGCTTTTTTTCTGCCTCCTGTAACCTCTTCTCCATCCTGACCTCTGACTCATCCTCTTATCTTTGTTTCTGTTTCATGTTCTTATGTAGCACTTTGAATCAGCTCAGGGATATTTTCTTTCTGCTGCAGCACAATACCGTGGAGGTTATCACAGTGGAAGATGGCAGTGTTTTATTTAAGTAAATTAGATGGAATGTGCAATAACACTCTGTCATTCTGTCCATGTGTCTTCCTTCTGTCGTATCAAAAACTAATGTGGTCATCTGACCTGAACACTGAAACTCATTTGACAGATTTAGCACCAGCTTAAATACAATATCTGAGTTGTGGTGCAGATATCAAAATGATGAAAGGAGAATAACATTTTATTCCTGACATCAACATTTAGACTTTGCCTGAAAAATAAAATGTGACTTCATCTCCATTTAGTATTAACAAATGTGGATATGTCATCTGGATCAGGAAAAATCATGTTGATGAGGTGTAAATACAAAAGAACTTATTGCACTCAGATTATGTTTTTACATGTTTTACACAGTCCAGGATAAAATCTACCCAACAGATTAACAAATCACAAGACTAGAACTCTGTTTTTCTGACTGGAGCTGCAGATGATGCTGCAGTAAAAGTCGAGTAAGTTGTGCCCATCATCACAGCAGCATCACTTCAGGAAACTCTGCAGGAAATGTCACAAGCTGCAAGTCCAGAATCACTGAAGTGTCAGCTCTAGTTTTAGCAAACTTCTCCACAGGCTACAGATAATGTGCAAATAATTTGCATATTCCAGTTATGATGATGGCAGAATGAAGCTAATGAGAACGCTTATTCAAAGGATATTGGTACCTGTGGTCAGATGTCATCATCCTCTGATTCAGATCACAGGTCAGTATGAGGCAGACATGAGGTCTGTCGGAGCAACGATAAACGTCAACAACCTGATAATCTGACTGAATGTTCAATGTCAATTTTCAATACTTAAGTGCTGTTTGGTTCGTGCTGTATTGATACATCACCCCAGTTCATCACAGTTCTGGATTTACTGAGATTTCTTTGAGAGCAATGAATAATTGAGTGCATTTTTTTCCAATGTAGGGTGAAAACCAATAATTATGAATGTAATTGTTGATTGACCCACTTGAACTTATCAGCATTCCCTTCTGCAAACTAACACTATAAACTATCGTTTAATCACATTCAGCCTCCAGATCTGCATATCTCTGATTCTTCTGTCTTGATGTAATAATGTTACTGACTTTCAAAACTCCACCATCCAGCTGTTGAAGCTTTTTCTAACCTCTTCAGAAGTTTTTTTCCTCCTGTTTTCTGGTTGTCTCCTGCTCTGTCTCTGCTGTCTAACAGTGTGTTGTGGCTGTCCTTCCTTCAGATGGATGTGGTCTATACCTTCCAGACGGGCCAG